>JAQIXX010001493.1:0-33128 GCA_034700605.1 Willowsia nigromaculata
CCACCACCATCCACTGCGGCGGCAACGATCACGTCCGCAACTGCCACCACAGCAGCATCCCTTGCTCCACAGTCTGCTGCTGTGTCAACTGTTGTAAAGGCAAGTTATCTAATCACTTAAAATTTTTTTATATTATGGCAATGGTTATGACATCCACTTAACTTTCATAATGGTACGGCACCATGTAGCATGAAAAGTATGCTGCTTATAATTCAAGAACAATTACTTCATCATCTTATCAAAGTGTGGAGGAGGACAGAAAACTTCTCTGAAAAACAAAAGGCTCACAAAGCCCGACAAGATTTATGCGAATTAGTTATCGACTTGATAATAATACGAGCTTTGTTCTGCAACTTCACTTGGTCATTTCCACTTTTCGTCGAATGGGAAAACAGGAATTCATTATTATGCAACTTACACTTACAAAGCAATCTAATGCAGTATGTAAATTCGTTCAGTAATGCCATTGACCGCCACCACGTTCGGCATTTAAATATCTTCCCATTATCCGGAACAGATAAGGACAAGGAATGTTGCTGTTGTTATCTGTGTTGCTAAGCGCTCAGAGAAATAATATATAGTTTTACATTCTATTACTCGCTAATCGTAGCCCGTGAAATTTTAATCTTACACCTCAGATCTGACTAATTTATAATGCATAATAATACGTCTTTTATAGGCTATATAATTATTCTCATTGTGAATTGAACCTTACCGTCAAATTAATTCTCTCCCTGCTGCGAATTTTATTTTTTTGTTCGTTTCTCATCAGCTCTCAATATTCAGAATTAGCAATCCCTTTATGTAGAAACAAAAGCAAAAATCAGATACGGCAATATAAAAGTCATTACAGTTGTGCAATGCAATTTAGAAATCTCCCGATATTCTCGAAGCGAATGGCAATAATAGCAACTAAGCGGCACTCTTTTTCCTCAGCAGTTTCATAGTTGTCGCTTTCAATACTATCTTTGCAATTCTTGAGTTGGTAACTAACCAAATACCATTATAAGACAGTGGTGTAATATTATTATGTTGATAGAACGTGAGTTATGCGTTGGGCACAGGCTATAATGCCATGTTTTAACGATGTCGCCCATAAAAATTGCTTTCACATCTGTTAAAGTCACCCGAGTAGTACCAGTAGTAGTCATGTTCTTCTCTACGATTGCGATTCATGTTTCCACATTGCGATTATTTTACTAAAACCTAGCCGTATATGTATAATATGTGGATATCGTTTATATTGATTATCATGATAATATGTCTGTAAAAGAATCAGTTTGTTGAATATAGGTATGCGTTTCACATAAACATGCAGATAGCATAAGGTGTGTGTGTTGAGCCGCATACTTATATTCATTCATTCATTCATGCTCACATTTAGAATTCAGCTCAACAGAGAGAAGATAAAAAAAGTCTAATAGTTTTTAACCTTTTAACAAATAAAAGGTTTGGAGGATGAGCCATCCTCCTCATCGTTGTCCTGTTAACTTGTTTCCATATGCTACACACACAGAGTTTCTCTCTCGCCACTATTGCAACTTCCCCAAAACGAAAAAAAATTGTAGAGTCACTCAGTCAGTTTATTACCACATTTGTGTTCAATTTAATGCTCTATAAAACTGTGAAACCCTTTTTCTGTCTGCCTGTCTTTCCCATTCACTTCTCATGTCTACAACTCTCTGAATTTCACACACAAAAATGAAACTTACTCTTTCTCTCTTTCTTTCTCCGTTCCCCCTCATGTGTCACATCATTTGATTACAACAGCTTGAAAACTTTTTTCGCTCCTAGCTCTGTGCACATTGGTACTTATACGAATTTGATATCCATACCACAAGTTTTATATGAAACACAAATTATAAATCTGTATAATTGGATTGCATCGCTCTTTTATGTTCTCATCATTGAAAGTAAAGCCAACCGAGAGACATTCAAGTGTATAAAATGCCCATCAACACAGTTAGTTATAATATAACTTCGTTACATCCGTTAACTCACTACAACGAGTTTTAGCAACTTATAGCCTAATGGTGCTCTTTTATTGATTAAAGAACATCGACACCACACCAAAACCCACACTCATTCCAGACAGACAATACGTTTGTCCATCCACACAATGCTCGCTAAGGAATATTGATAGCATAATGTTCTCTTTCCCAATCAATAAAAAATTATTATATTTTTATTACCACGAAGGAAATACTTGTATTAGCTTTCTATCTCTAATTTTCTGAGTTTCTCCTTTCAAGAGCTTAGGCTTTTGGTCTGACTTTATTCGTAAGTCTGCGAAATATTTAAGAAACATACCTACGTAGGTATACTTCAAATTCTCTTCTTTCATGCAAAACTTGCCGGAGGAAATCATTCTGAAACTGACAGTAAAACTAATGATCTTGTTTGCATGTTTTGAAGACAAATGTTAGCTATATATAATTTGCACAGTTGCTGATGCACGTACACAATTTGAACAAATTCTGCAGAAAAAGAGGAAACGTGTATTTATTTGCATTGAAAGTTCAAGAGTTAAGTTATGCTTATTTTTACCAAAAGCACATTCCTTTATAGCTTTTCCGGTCTGTTCTAAGCATCTGACATGCATGAGTGGGTCTGTCTTTAATGATTACGTTTTCTACCCATTTTATTATGATGACTTTTTTGCAGTTACGGAACCATTCATAATGTTTTATAAAAAAACAAGTAACAAGGAAGTTTTCTTGTTTCTTTTGTGAAAAAATGTGCTCAACCATAAAAAATAGCCATGTAAGTAAACCCATATAAATCTTCCTCCACCTCTTTGGTTAATCATAAAACCAGAACATGTATAATTTTACTACTGCCGTTTTCATTCAGTCAAAGGATCTTGATAAAACACAAAACGACTAGAAAAGGTCAGTAAAAGAAAAAGGAGAAAGCTGAAGAACATAAAATGATGATAATATTGTCGTAAACGAAATATCAGATTGATGATACATTATAATATTATGTAATACTAAGCCTGGTAGTGTTGATTGTTTCCCAAAAACTTATAGGTACGTTTATAATGTGGATAATATATCCAAACATCTAGCTGGTCTTTGAAGGATAGTACATTATTTTCTTATATTTTTGGAAGCAGTATTTATATTATGTTTTTTGGTCGTCTCCCATGTTAGTACTTGCGGTCTACATGTTTTATTCTCGTACCGCATGTTATTATATTTGTTCTGAAAGGAAAAATGAAAGAAAACGAAAAAATAATGCAAATCTTTTTTCTTAGCACATGCGGAGTGAGTCCATGCATCAGTAAACATGGCGGAATAATGGTGTCAGATTTTTTGAAAGTTGGAGGTACGCTAGTTTTACTATATCGGATTGTCTGCAAACTTGGGTTTATCTAAGATTTTAGTACCAGTTCCACCTCCACCATTTTTTTCTAAATCCAAGTAAGAATTTGTAAGGGCGACATGATGAACTTCTTAAAAGAGAGATGACGAGAGAGAAAGGTTTAATGAAATCTTTCCTTTTCCAAGCAGAAACTGAAAAGATCCCAAGAAAATGAAACATTTTTGGTTCACTGAGGCTTGCTGAGTGAAACAACTATTTTAGTGGCTTGAAGACTACGTTCTACTCTTTTGAAAGGAGAAAGGAAGTGAGAGAGTAATAGTGGGGAGGTGGCACAAAAGAGGCACCATACTGCTAAGAACAACTATAAAAGCTGTGTCGGTTAGAAAGGGGTAGATTTAAAAGAAAGTGGGAAGTATAGATGCTAGTCAGTTGTATTATTTTCAAGGAAAAAGGGAAAGAAGTGAATGCTTGAATGTCTTAAGATTTATTCTTCCGTAAGCATTCATGTGTATCTTTTAGAGGAACAAGAACATTCAAAATATTTTTAAGAAGTAGAACAAACACTAGAAAAAGTGACAGTAACAAAAGTCGTTGAAATGGACAGAACTGGAGAAAGAAGGGAAGTCGAACGTGATCTGTTTGCAGAAATATACAAAAGTATGCGTAACAGTAAAACTGTAGGCATTATTTAAAAGTAACACGCTACACTTGAAATTGAAGGAGGCTTTTTTGCATAAATATATGCATTTTTGTTGGAGAAAAATACAAGTTTTGGTGGAATACAAAATGTGTAAATTTTATTTGCATATAAGTCGGGAGTTACGTTTGGATTAAAATTGTGTTGCGGAATGCTTTGACTGTTACGTGGAATCAAAATGCTTTCATCTTTCTTTCTCTTTCTCTTGCTCTTGTCATGTTCATCTTGTTTTCGTCATCTGCCCATTTACATCATCTGAATTTGAGACAAGGGAAGTAGCGTATGACAGAAAGTTGTTTATTTTATCTGCGACATGCACCTACTAGTCGTGTCTCAATATAAATATTATTCTGGTAATTTTGCACGGTCGTGTTGCTCACAGGCAGAAGTGTTTGGGTGTTTCAATTGAAGCTCAGAGTTAAGCCTGACTTACAATCCCTTTTTACCTAGATGCTGTCAATGTAATGCCCATTTTTGCTTATGAATTTTTCATTTTTAGTCTTTTCATACTAATTCGCACAGAAGGTAAAGCATTGATGATAAATCCTTAAAGATAATATTTTGTTCAGCGATATTGTAACTGTTTTGTATTTTGAAATCTGATTTTTTTGTACAAACATGATCTTAATAGCAGCAAAACTAAGAAATCCCACCTGAGACGTTTTAGCTAACATTTCTAAAAATAGAATAGGAGAATATAATATGCATGCCATAAACTAGTTTGTTAAATGTTTGACCAAAACTCTTCAATTTTTATGAATGCAAAGCAAAAAAATTTAAGTAGGTTGAGGCATCGAATAATTT
Organism: Willowsia nigromaculata; assembly: GCA_034700605.1. Lineage (NCBI taxonomy): Eukaryota > Metazoa > Arthropoda > Collembola > Entomobryomorpha > Entomobryidae > Willowsia > Willowsia nigromaculata. Next base: position 4,829 of record JAQIXX010001493.1, read on the forward strand.
ATGTAAAATGAGAGTGGAAGATCTGTTTAGAAATCTCAAAAAGTCAGCCATACCACCTGCAAATTTCAGCAAACAGTCATACAAATTTCTAAACATGTCTTGTGCTTACACAGAATTTTTTAAATGAATGTAGAACTATACTATGTACACTGCTCGTGTAAATTTGTTAAAACATCGCTTTTTTCTGTTTATTAGTAACGTTTGTTCAATGCTGATTCATAGTTTTAGTACACGTGAAGCGCATGCAAAAAAATGGGCTTTTGAATTCGACAACCCCATTTAAAATTCGATGTTCTTAATATGGCAAAGCAAAGCAAGAGAGCTAATCTTAGCAAGAATTATTGTTTATTTCTGTTTAGATTTTTGCATAAATCTGGTGAGCATAAATAGTAAACAATAGGTTTTTTCCATAAAAGATGGCCTTTTTGGTTAATACGTCAGAGCCTGAATCATAGAAATTTATCAGTTACTCTGTTAGTTTCCTTTCGTCAAAAACAAAAAGGTGGGGCTTAGAAAGTTAATACATCCAAGTCCTTTGCAATACTCTACGTATTTTAATAGACAGTCCGGCCCCGTAAACAATAGTTTTCACCTAAAATGTCGAACCAAATTGTTATTCACATGCGTTTGTTTTCATTTCAACGTGAAGTAATAAATATGATTTTGATCGGTTGGTTTTCTTTTTGTCTCTGATTGAAAGCAGGAACATGAAAATTTATGTGCCATCATTAACTATTAACACGTACCATAAATGTCTTTCTCTACGTTGCATGAGTGTTGATGGTGATCGTATAGAATCTAATCTTTGACCATCTTGACAAGAAAAGTAGCATACAAATAATCATATCCTCAGCGCGTAATCTGATTTAAGCTAAATAAACCACAACAAAAAATGACGAGAGCAGTAGCATGTGGTGAGGAACCCACATGAGTTTATTTTCTCTCCCTCCCTTCATGTATTTTTCCAACTTCACTATACTTCTTCCATGCTCCATTTCTCGTGTTCAAACAGGTGGAAATTTTCCTTCGTCATATGGTATTTCTCTGCTGCTCCTGCGTTACGGCGATACAATCATAACGCTCATAGTAAATTAACGTGGTCCTTGGTTGATCTCATTTTTCCAAAGCCAAGCTTAGGTCATGCATGTCAAGGAAAAAACTTTTTGTACGTATATAAATATAATACATACATATCTTCAATGGGTCGGGTGGAAGCAAAGATTTTCTTTTCTGGTAAGTGCGAAAACCATTACGAAACAAAATATCCGTTTGAATAACGTGACTGCTGAGACTAAGTAGTACTGGAGTAAAGAAGAGGAAAAAATAAAGTGTAAAAGGGAATTTAGGTTTTGCCATGTTATCACTCAGCATACAAAGCACATGACCAATCCATGTGAATGAATCTAATACTATTTCGCTGGCAATATGTGCTCCATCCACTTACATGGCTACTGGTGTGCATGACTGGTGAGACGCTTCGGACTAGTAGTTGATCAATATATATCATCGTCATCGTCAACACATTGCCAATCCTCATCATCAGTTCAACGGCATCGTCGTCGTCGTCATCATCATCATCATCCTTTAGTAGCATCGTTGGGGTTTGGGGAATTTTCTCACGTCCCACAAGACAAAATCCGCTTATTTCATTATTGTTGTGTAGCACGGAAAAAAGGAGGGAGGCCGCTTATTCTCTCTAGTTCTTCTACTCGTCTGCCACGTGTAAGGTGTGGGATGTGATCTGGGAGCTGAAAAGAAAGACCTGGGCTCGTGTGCTCATATTTTGATGATGTAGAATGACTTATCATCGCTGTTTTAGGGAGCATACTATTTTTCTTCTATAACCGCCACCAACCAACAGCAGCATCATCAAAAGCAATGTGGTTGCTGATGATGAGGATCATGATAAGGCTAATGCTGGAAATAGCACCGGTGGTGGTGCTGCTGGTAGCTTTCCTTTTAGGGAAGCTAGTAGTGGTGGTGGCGGCGGATGGAGCGTCTATACAGTTTCGTTTGATCTTCGACTGGACGAGCAAAAATGACTTGTTCTCTGTCTGTCTATCGCCCTGCTGAACTCTATCAAAGTTATGCAGGCAATATTCAGTATATTTTCTTGGTATGATGATGATGAAGGAACTATATAGACAAAGCGAGAAAAAAGGAAAAAAAGTTTTTCTCTTTCCCCTTTTTGTTTACCTTTCACCATTGCGCTTGTTCTTTTTAGCACTCTCACGAAAATGTATTGCAAAGTGTGTATGCGATTTTTGTGGTTTTTTATTGAATTTTCATGTTAGAAAAGGGGTGGTGAAAGTAAGTTCGAAAGAATCGACATGTTGCCTCTGCGCTCGTACGTACTTCACGCGAAATAAACATTCAGTGACAACTTCCTAAATATTTACTGATTTTCAATACACAATTTATTGCATGCAAAGATAGATATGAAATGAAAACGAGTTTCTTAATAATCTAACATAAAGAATACCATTAATTGTGAGAAGGCTTCAGGTAATTAAATTTGCCGACTCTCAAAAATCAATCAATTGCCGATTCATTCCATTGAAGGAGATAATGTGTTCCAAAGTTGCAAAGTTATCATATCATACTGATAATAGTGCAAACCAACATGAAAGCCACTTTGGGGCAATAATGAATGTTATAGATTATGAGTTTTAGTATTTATGTAATTCCGTTCAAATCTTGAACTACATCCAATAACATGCAACGCCATGTTTCGACATTTTCGAGCTCTGAAAAACAATTGGCATTTTTATTTTATGTCAAGAATCAAATAAAATACCACTGGGTATGCTATGCTTGCAGGGTGCTCATTTCTATTACTCTTATTATATTATTTACTGGTGGATAACGATGAAATGTAAGGTTCAGTATAAAAACTCTTTTGCAATAAATTTTGCAGGTGAGACCAGATGGAAGTGGATCGCGGACGGCTGTGGCTGGAGAGCGGCCTCCATCATTTATTTGGGTCCAACAACCACCCGCCACTACCACCACTCCAAAGTGGTGTTGTCATTACGCAAAGTTCCCGAAAAATGCCAAGTAAGTTTTTATGACGGCATATGAACCGCTTGAGAAAACTGCATACATTCAAGTAATCACAGGTGAACATGTCATCATACATTCATGCACTCATACAATAAATATATAAGAGCAACCTAAACCTCTTCCGAAACAGCTCATGTGCATACAAGATTAAGGAAAAGGGTTAAAAAGACAAAAAAGCGAAAGGGTTAAGTGTATGCTTTCATTTTATTTCTTACGACAACGACGACTGACGAGTGGTGAATTATTATTTTCTTATTATTCATAAAAGAGAACGGCTTAAACGGCATACTGCTGCTGTCACGGAAATGGGGAGTTGGAAGGTGTATGCACTCATGAAAGCTATAATACCAGAGTGTGGATTGGATTACTGGGTATATTCATGTCTCAAATGCCTACAACGTGTGCTGGCGCAGTTTGATATTGAATATTGTTTTGTCTTCGCAAGAAATATTTTGAGCTTGCGTCAAATTTCTAATCAACAAAGGAAAAAGAGGTACTGTGAGTGGGTTACTTCATTATTTGTCAAAAATCTACACACGAACAAATCATACTTTTCCTTGCACAACACACATGCAACGCCATACTTTTTACTTGGAATAAACGAGCCAACTCGACCGCCTTTTTTGTGGTTTTCGTGGGAAGAATGGGGGCAACACCCATCCATTCTTTCATTTACTACAACAGGTATATTCATGATTACACTAGAACAACAACAAGGTATTATTCATGTAGCTTGTTTGCAAGCATAAGTGCACTATTTTCCATTTTACATGGAAATTTCTTATATGGCAGAAGTTCATAGTTCTTGAAGCCGACATTATTATACCCTACAATACAGGAGGAGTAGGAAGTTAGTAAATTGTGAAGAGGAAATGGAAACAATCTGGTTTGGTGACGGAATGAGCGCGATGCTATTTTTGGACAGGCTGGTGGTAATTCTCAGTGACTGGATTTTGTTTGACTATTTTCGAAACTTTACGTACTCCATCCAACCCTACGTTTTCAGACAATTTCCTTGGAAAACTAATGACTCCAACTTTATGAAATGTTTCTGCTGTTTCTACAGTCTGACATTTATTTGTAATTTGTACGTAGAAAATGAAGAAGAAATAAAAACCCCTGCTTCTATCAGAGCATTGCATCAAAATGTATTTTAAAGCTCATTAACTTCAATCAAATAAAAATGAAATGAGCGAACGAAGAGAAATGAAGTTTGTATGTATGAATATGGCTGTCTCAAACTTTCTCCTGAATACAGAATGCGTAATTCACACAGACCACGATTAACAATTTTGAAGGCACTAAAGCGTGTAGTAGTAGGTACTCATCCTGATTTACATAACGAGAAATGAAGTTAATCAAAACTTATTATTTTCCATTCTGACGCTTTATTTGAGTACGCGTGTATGTACGGCTTTGCTTTTGTGTTAAAACCAAACTGACTAGCGAGATACACTCATCCTTTTGTTAGTAATTTTTCTATGCACATGATAATAATACGCAGCACATCTTGCAGATTATGAAAAACTTACACAATGATGGCGCGTGCGAATAGCTGAGTATAAGCAATGTGTGTACCAAACTTCCATTATCAATTAAGCATTTTCAACATATTCTTTTTTATTGTTCCATGTAAATGGGCATAAGGCAGATACACATATACATACGAGAGAGCTATTCGTATATCGAAGTATCGAAGCACCGGCAATAACAATGACAACACCAACAGAAGCTTAATCGAAGTAGATATGCTCCTACGTTCTTTGGGATATCCACATAACATATTGATTTATAAAAGTAAAAGTGAATGAGTCCTTTTGTAGCAACCGAGCATCGAAGCAACTCATTTCCACTCTTTTCTCTCGGAGGATAATTAATAGTAATCGAGTGCTTACGCTTCTTGTTTTCCTCTCTTTCTTTTCTCATCTACCCTTCTCGCTTGTGCTTCTCTTTCAGAAACTTGAGTACAGTTTACAGCAACATGGAATGCCCAACAGCATGATAAAATGGCTGATTAGTTTACGAGAAAGTGAAGAATGCGTTTGTTTTCTGCAAAGTTTCTGTCCGTCTACCATAAGCATAATATGAACTGCTTTCCCAGGAACTTTGGCCCCTTTTTTATAATATTGAGTAAGGAAAGACTTTTTCGTATTAATAAATTCTATGACAATAGAATACGCATCCATTATGAAACAAATGTCTTGAGGGTGTGATCCAGACATTCATGATTCCAGTAGAAATTCTCAAATATGTTGTTTTGCAACTTTCCCACATCTCGTATGAAATTACGATTATTTTGCGAGTTTATATCAAACTATTTTCTTTAAAATATGGTTTGAGATTTAGAAGGATGCTATACGCCTAAACTCATCCACGTACAGGATTAAACCTATACACAAAGCATATTTTGTAAGCACTGGCACTGTATTACTTACTCCAGCTTCTTTAGAGCAAATTCACTTCTTTTTTCTAATTTTCCATCCACTATCCATTAGTGTTTTCATGCGAAACACTCAGCAGGTTGCAATGCTTTGTGAAATTTATGGCAGACAGCTATATTTTTTCAAAAAGAATTTTAATAGCCTATGTTGTCGTCGGACTCTTCTTTGAAATCCTGATGTAAAGCAAAGACGTCAACAGTCGTTCATGTACTAAATGTTATTACTTTTTTCTTAGTAATACTGCTTCATAATATGTATGTACGGACATCAGTGAAAGCCTACGTAATATTATGATATTTCGTCGAGATTAAATTTTGTACCTTTATACATCTTTTTATTGTTGTTAGTCCAGAGATAGTAGCACAGCATGCATGGAAATAATGAGCATCTGAGTAAGTGAAAAAGGAAGTAGCGTGCGATGACGGAAGTGCTGCTCGTAGAGTTGACATTATGAACCTAAATGATTCTCTTTGTTGCTATATTCCAAGCGTTTTCTCTCTGCATTTAAGTAATGCATAGTATTCAGCGAGATTGTGAAATCGTAGAGCCAGCTATACCTACTTTCTGGAAGGAACAAAGAGCGATCACCCCCGACCACTAGTCGGAAGTTAAACGAGCGGTTGAGGAGTAGGGAATGGTTTTCAGCTCTTGCGACTAGAGTACGCTTCGTGTCTCTTTCCTGGTTTCCTAACAGACGCCTCCCAACTTTCTCACTTTGGTTATCATAGACTCCTTTCTAAACTTTTAGCAGCACTCATAATACTGATAAAACGTTTAATGAACATAATCGCTCATAAACTCACCTAAGAGGATACAAAAAATCTCAAGAAAGTTTTTGATGAGGATTTAAAGATATCTTCGTTACCCATCATCTTTTAATTCACACCAAAATTTTAATGATAAAAGTATACATGTATTTATATGAAGCATTTGGTATATGTATACTCATATTACTTATGTATATACTCAGCGCTGCAAATAGTTCAAGCAAAGAGCAGAAGCACTTAAGCAAGTAAACACGAAATGTCTTCATAATACCAACATTTCACTTTTGCGGTGCTTGTTGTTTTCTCTTTGGCTGATATCAAAACAGTAATAAAAATTATCGTGCTTTGCCTCCGTTTCCGGTTCTACTGACATAGCGCTAACATTAAGGAAAATTCATTTGCACCAGTAGAGCAAGACGCTTTCTTGGGCAAGTGCTCTTTCATATGTAACAGTAGCCAAACCACGATAATAATATGTTGTTAATGTTCTATCATATCATCATCAAGAAGAGTCTGTAAATAACAAAATCTTTCGTGAACACACACCGTGTTTGAGTTAGAATCTCTACAATTTTACACATACACAGGAGCATACAATGATAATGTCTCGTGCAAAAACGTTCTCCTCTTACATTTCCTCTACAGCCCATGAATGATGTAATATTCTGCAACAAACTCAAACTATCTAGTTACGTGTGTATGCCCAGCATAAAAATGCATTTTATCCTTTCCCTTATCGAGCAAAAATGGTAATAATGATAGGATTTTTCCTACCCAAAAAAGAGATACAATGACCATTTCACTAGAAGCAGTGGTAAGAGAAGGAATGTCGAAAAAAACTAAATCTTACTTTTCACCATCACCAACGGCAATCGAACCGTGCAGAGTTTGCTAAAAACGAGAAAATATCAAACATCACGACCATCTCACACTATTGTACTTTCACTTTTCTCCATTCTCCCTGTCTACAAGGTAATGCTGTATCATCGAGGTTTTTTTTTGCTTTTTCCCTGATTCCTCTCTTGCCTCTTTTTGTCCTCGCCTGTGATCGCTTTACTTTTTCTTTTCACTGTTTTTTATCTCCCGAAAATTTCTTTCCCAGGCTTTTCCCTTTTTGTATGTATCCGCAATATATTGTAGGCTTTACGTAATAGGATAAGGAGCATTGAAAGAGTCTGAAGAGTATTCTGGTGCTATTGTAAGGTAGTTCAAACCGTCAACGAAAAAATGCCCCTTTTTTGTCAATTTATTGCCCTATTGACAATAATCGTAACTATATCGCTTATCGTCATATATCGACTTTTTCTCTCTTTTTATTGTACTGTTGATATGACAATAACGCAAGCCTGTGTAATGTAGTATTCAGCTTGATGCTAGTAAAGGATGCAATATTAACCAGAAATCAGGATTCCGGAGAAAAATTAAAATGCGGAGACAAATGATACAGTGTTCCGTGATGGTTTTTTTTGTTTTGGTGAGAGATTACTCAGATGTGGGATATTTCAACATCGTTGCATCAGTACATTATAACATAAAAGCCGACAAGTACGTAGTAGCCGTTGTCATCCAATCTTCATGAGTAAACAATGTCATTTATGGATATTTACATGACTGAGTGTAAAAAATCTACTGTTACCACAACGATTAGTGGAAAGAGAGAGAGAGTTGTTTAGAGAGGTAGTGATGTTGTATGGGGAATGAATGGATGCTTTTTTATACAAAAAAGGAATGTCAACATGAGCAAAAATATCTACTAAATCATTACACATCATTTACCACCGCGACAGTACAACCACTATAATGTTTGCTTGCTTTCCCAGAACCCACTGCCGCCGCCACCATACTACTACCACCGGCTGGCTTTATTTTCTCTTGTAGTTGTTGTCGAGGGCTATAAAAGATACAAATGACAATAGCGACAGATCATCATCATTTTTGTTGAGGGAAAAAATGAAGACTTGGTTCCTACTTGTCTATTTTTTCTTCATTGGAATGGAATCACGTCCTATTTTCAGGTTATCTATATTACTACAAAGGCTCTTCTTAAAACATGACCATTGTTGCCAAAAAAATATTACCTCACATTCTCCCTCTCCCATCTTCATTTCTATATACGCTTTATTTTTGTCCTCTATAGTAAAAAAAGCACACATTTCTAGAACTGCTTGTTGTTATTGTGAGTGAGGCTGGAGGATAAGGACAAAATGAGACAAAAAATACGAGATATTGGTTGATGATTGTGAAAAAGAGGAAAGCTCTCTCATTCTTTGACTCTTTTTATGTGTGTCTGTGTGAAGCTGTTGCTGTGACTTTTCCCCGTCTTTTCCTATTTCCTTTGATAGATACTACCCTAATCCCGCTCCTAGCTGTCGGTAGTTAAATAAATGGGTAAGAATGGTCGTGGTGCATGAAGGCATAAATAAATATACATACTATTTCTCGGAATGTCTGTGTGCTTTGTGCTATCAGCGTCGTCACCATCATCAGTGCTACCACCACTGCTACAGCCACTACAATTGAGTTCCGTTTAGTGTGGCTCTCCATCCAACAACAAACTTATACGGACGAGTGAGTAGTAAGTAATATCTACTCAGAGAAACAAGAAAGTTTTTGTCAAAACTTGTACTTTTACTCATGCACATATTTTATATATGTACGTACTTACTTACAGATGTACACGCCAGGACATATACATGTATGCTATTCATAGGTATAGTTTATTTGTAACAAAAGTGAAGAGTACGTTCACCACCACACACACACAACTGGAGAACTGGTTAGGTATATTTATCCACGCATATAAAAGAGTCTACATCGCTGCACAGTAACTTGTTATACTAACAGGAGGTATGTACATTACACCCTCATATGCATTATGTTTTTCTCTACTTTGTTGACGAGCCGAGCTCAAGTAAAAGTTAAACGCAAGTTGAAAAGGAAAGTGAAAAGCAAAGGACTATCTACTTATGCATATAAATATTATATATATCTAATATGGCATTATGTTTATACACCCTACAGACAACTTTTTTCAGCTTTGTATCTCTTGTGGTGGAGGTCTCTAGAAACTAGTTTGTAGCTACTGGTTTCTTCCATATAAGCATGTACGGTAGGTACGTATGAATGTACATCCGTAGTATGTACGTGTATGCTTCCTGTAAACTTTTCTTGTAGAATCAGGAATCGATCGTGGAAACTGTTTCTCTCTTGTTCTCCTCTCCGCTCCTTTCACTCTATGTCTTCTGTTGGTAGTAACAAGCCAGTGTCTCTCTCCCTATACTCGAAACAGTAATGGTAAATAGACTCATTGGGAGTTTTGGGAACCTTTATGCTCACATATTTCTGAAGGCATGTACATTTTCCCTCCTTGTTTTCTACATGCGGTGATCATAATATGTGTGATGTGAAAATGCATGTATTCTTTAAGGAGTCAACGATATATAATGTAATTCGGTGTAACTCTACGGTTCCTTTTTTTAGTCCAACTTTGTGCACATTTCTCCCCACTCTTTCTTTCATGTTGTCTGCCTAGCTGTACTTGTAAAAACAGGTACTCATTCTATTACTGTCGTTTTTCTTTCTCTTCTCTCTTTCTCTCTCTTGCCTCTTTTGTAGGAGCAGCAGTAGCTATATATTGCTTTTACGAATATTGTACGATCGTGATTACTATTAGAACGAGAGCACTGTTGTGGGATCTCAAATAAATATACCTATATATTTAGGACATAATATGAGTACATACTTAATATATTTATACAAGGAAACATGCCTGGGTGGTTCTGCATGTGTACTTATTCGTACATAACACATAAGTAGAAGTTGTTATCGTGAAGAAAAGTTAAAACCTCTTCTCTCTTGCCAGGCTTAGCTCTATTGAGACTAGTAAATAAATATGTAGACAACTTTTGTTGCTTTTACCAGCTTTTCTACTTACTTTCCATTTTAAATTTTCACTTTGCCTCTTTCTTCTAGATCAAATTTTTTCGCCTTTCAGGTCCTTTTATTTATTTTTCTGAGGTCCTTGTACATGGCCAAATGGAAGAAAGAATAACAGTGTTTTTTGAGAGAAATGAATGCCTGGCATGTTCTCTTGACAAGATTAGTATACATTATATTTCACAAACGTGTAGTAAATAAAAAATAAACGAAGAGACTGAGAAAAGAGAGCGTTTGATGGTGATTGCAATGATCATCACTTGCATATTTTTTATCTTGAATGTGACTATGTCCTATTCCAGTGAATGGTGAAACGGAAAGTGAAACACTACTCACAATGAGAAAACTTGTTTTTTCCCGGTAATTCCAAGTTTCTATTGAACTCTGCAACTGTATCACATGCACGTTGTATATCAGAGGGGATTCCTACCAGAGAGAGTACCGAAATTGGTTTTTTCATGAAGACGTATCTTTTCAAGCGTACATGTTGATAGGATGATGACCAAACGGTTTCCGAACCTTGTGCAGAGAAAGAATACTACATAATACGCAAAATTAACGAATCGTTTCGCTTTCAGTTTATTTTACTTGCTCGTTTAATGAAAACAGAAGGAGCGAATCAAATCGATTTTATGACTAGCTTTTCATATACAATCATATTTTTACTACCAATGTAATTTCTCAAGTAGATTTAATAATAGAGATTGTTGCTTTCTGAGTCATGCATTTTGCTTTGTTGGTTAACTGATACAACAAAAAAACTGTGTACAATGCAGTACACCTTATTTCATATTAGAAATGTTATTTTTATGCAAACTCTTATTTTTGTTTCTACTTGTTTCTGATAATCATGGAGTCAGCAACATATTGGTAATGCAATCTCCCAAACAAATCCTTGCTGAATTACAAGCGAAATATTTAGTTTCACCCGACGAGTTGTATTATTCTGTTTATTTTCCAACTATAAAACATTGTTAGTTTTGTTTCTATTTTGAATAATATCAAGTAATATCAACTTTCCCTTCAAATGAAAGGAAAACAATGATCTTCAGCTCAGCACACTTTTGTTCACTGCATGAGTAGATGATGATTCGATTTTAAAGCTTGGAATGGAAAAAGCATAATATGCGATAATTTTGGCAACAGATTTGACGGCCATTTTTATAAATTTTGGATAGTATACTCGTTTGATGTGCCACCCAACTTGTACTTTTACTATGATTTCTTTCTATTGACGGGTAATATCGTAAAACAGTGAATGAGTGAGAATAAGCATGTGAATTAGGGCGTAGCATGTAAAAAGGATTTAATTGCAGTTAGACAAGGCGAATGAGTGTCTATCTGTCTATGTGCTGCAAAATAAACAGTAATTATCACGAACTACGATCGAGCGATTTGTAATTAACAAAGTGTGATCACACACAGCTTGCAAACTCTCAAATTGCTTCCTACTTGCACGTCAGCTACTACTCGACACAGAGTACTTGGTTCTGTGTACGTTGAAACGATAGAGATGAGTGAGAACGGCAGGAGAACGATGATTATTATGATAAGCTGATAACATGTTTATTGTTACGAGTACCTTGTGATGAAAAAGTTGCCAATAAAGATTAGTAGTTTTGGATACAGCTACTTTCTCTATTCAATTTTTAAATCAATAAAGGGATTTTTTATGAATTTCTCTGTAAAGAAAAAGTTTTCCCTGTTTTGGTGATTTCCCAACAACTGATAATATAAATTCATGTACACATTAAGTGCATCTGTGTGTATGAGACTGTTTTCGACTGGAATATGGGAAAACTTTCTTTTTTTGGTTTCTCCTGTCTACATAATGTATAACTTGTAGAGAGCACGTGAACTTTTTTCAGTAAAATTTGGTTGCATATATTGGTACGGCTTCTACCAAGTTTTGTAACTTGTCTCATTTCCGGAAAGTAAACGATGACAGTTATGTCAAAAAATTGAGTAGAGAATTTTCTGTTTTTCGTCTTTCTCATGCTCTTATGTGCATAAGTCAGGTTTATGCTTTTATAACCTCTGTGTAAGATGTACATTTCCATGTTATATAGATGCAATAATTTTTTGGCCACTTTATACGTAATACGTCATAAAATAATCAAATAATACGCGATAAGTACGTGAAGAACATAACAAGAACTTCAAAACTAATTTGCTTGTCTCACAGCGAAAGCCTCCTTTAGACAGAGAGCTTTTTGTGTGTGTATAGCTAGTAATAGGTTTTAACACACGACAATGATGGCAAGCACTCATAAACTCACAGAAAGCCTAAAACGTCCAGTTTTTGTCAAAATTTTCAGGCAGCCTTACATGGTTTTACGCTTTCAGAGAAGGAATAAAATATCCTAGATTTGACAGGTGGTGGATGAAAACCTCATTGTTACATAAGGGCTTGGGAAACAGGAAAACAGAATCATAGCTAAAACATACATGATAAATAATTCATTCAAATAAATAGTTGTATTCGTAGTTTCCGCATTCATTACCTTTTCACATAGAATTAGTCTCTTTAATGTGGAAAATACATTTTAAGTAGACCAAAGAAGTATTTTTAGCACGACAGGCTTAACCCACTCATACAAGCACGAATTTTCCCCACTTTGCAGACTGCCTTATCATAGAAAACGACTAAAGAATGTCAAGTTTTATGTTGTATTTTGCACTGTACTCTTTTTTTACTGCTCTTTCCTCGTCCAAAGTAATAACCAACTGCCGCGTCAATTCATGAATTGTTAAAAAGATTCTCTTCTACTTATCCTCTACACACATGCAAAACTGCTGAGGAAAAAAGGACATGAAAAATTTACATGAGCTTTTCATGTCCTTACTATCTCATCTCATTGTGTTGTATATTAGAGCTGCTGCTGTTGCTGGTGTTCCACAAACAGGTTGTCCTCTCCACCAAGTTTTCACATTCATTTCTCCTATGCGAATTTCTCACAACACCAGCAACAACAACAGTTGAAGTTGAGCCGACGTGTAAAGTACTGTTGTTGTGGCAATAGAGTTTAGTGTATTAGCAAAGGCCGCACACTGCCTTCGTAATAAATAAGCATGTATGCATTATTATGATTATTATCGTCATCATCCTAGACGTCTTTGCTGATCACAGTTTCTCATATTTCACTTCTCTCCACGACTATGGATCGCTTTTTTGTTAAAGACGCTTGAACTTTTAGAACACTAAATATCACCAACCGAGAAAAACAAACAAGAGACAACCTTTTGTAGAGGAGAAAGTTTCTAAAAAAGTAAAGTGAATACGGAAAGAACAATAATTATGAAATAAATACTGCCTTCTCTTCTTGCCTGTAGAAGATATATGAGGAAAAGGTAGTAATAAAATAATTATAACCTTAAAACTAATTTGTTGACGAGATAGAGAGTGGGAGAAACGAACAAAAGCCAGGCGACTTTGCCATATAGTTACCACCATATTCCTTTCCTCCACCTCGTTCTTCTAAAAAGGTATGATGAAATGTACCTATATCATATAATATAAAGGTTTCCTTTTTCTTTTGTCTTTCCTGTCTGTATCCTTTGATGAGGATAAATGTGAGCTGGTGAAAGAAAGAAGAGAGGAATGAGGAAGAAAAGCAAATTACACAAAATCTTAAGTGCTAATAATGCTATGCCCTTCCACCCTCTCGTCCATAAAGTGTTGATAATGTATCTTGTTGAAAACATCAGAGAAAGCTTCAGGACTACAAGGATGGTCGACGTCACACAAGTGGACTTGGGAGAACTTTATCAGGATCATTACCATCTTCGTCTTATTCACGGTGAAGAATTTACTTGCATCAGTTTACACACATTCATACACATAAGCATTTTAAAAATTCGTAAAAGGTTTTCATACCCGTTTGTGTAGGAACAAAAGGAAAATGAGAGAAATAGAGATTCAAAGAAGTGAAAGAAAGAATAATGTTGGCCTAAGCTTACAAAATTAGTGGCAGTCAGGTATCGCTAACAAGAGCAGATATAATAAAAACGACAGAATGCTCTCTCGTACTTAAGGCTCACTATTCCCGCTACCACTTAACTCACAAAGGATTCTCTAACTAAAACTCGCCGTGGAAGTATGAAACCATGTGTGTGTATGTGTCTATGAGGTAATTCAATCGCGAGAGCCTTTTATCTTTTGAAGACGGTGAAAGGTATGGTATGAGTGTGTGTGTGCAAGCTCTAAAACGAAGGAGAGAAAAAGTCCGTAAAACGAATTCTGTTTCATGAGTGACCCTTTTCTGTAGTAAACTGCCACCTTTCTTACATGTGAACAGAAAGAAACTGATGATATACCATAATATGCGCCCATACATGATATGCATAGGTAGTTAAATACGTTCGTTTGATGATGATGTTCGTGCTACTGATGATGATGATGACGGAGATCAAGAAAGGTAGTTATGACATATTATAAGACTGGTGAGCATTGTATGAAAGGAAGCATGAGAATTTTCTCAAGATTTGGTAACATGGGAATGTAAGGGCCATTTTTTATACGGTGCATTCCGTTGTAATATTTCATGTATGTACATTATGATATAATATACCTATGTAAGTGTATGCATCACGGTAATTCTCTCTTTAAGATTACTCTGGCATGCAATTTCTCAGATTCATTTATTAGATTAACAGGTGAGCAAATTTCTACCGGGAGAAAAAGGCAAAAGAGACAAAAAAGCGTGGATAACTTGCATGCCAAGAGTTTTCTCATCTTTACGCTTTATGACTCATAAGTTGGAATTCTTCGAGTAAAATATGTATGAAGTAGACATATTACTGTCATTTACTCTTTGTCTACCATCCCATCCAGAAGTATGTATGTAGAATCTAATTTTCCTCATTTGTTTAAAAAAAGTATCTGCTTACAAAGTAGAGGCCAAGATTCAGCATTATACAACCACTTTGCCTCCAGTACTACATGTCTTTATTGAGGATTAGCAAAGTAGAAAACTTTAGCTGCATGCCCATGTATTCATATGTACACGGATATCTAATGATCTCTCTCATACTACAATATATACGATCAGCATGACGCGATGAGGAAAGAAGGGTATGATGATGATGATGACGATAATGATAAGATTATTGAAATATATACTACTATCAGGTCTAAGAAGTGGCTGTGCACTGCATGCAATCATGTAGTTGTAGTCGTGAGGTGTCTACTAAAAGAGCGCAGCAAAAAATATTTGATGCCTCAATTCGGGTGAAAGAATCAAACCTGTTACGCGAGTTCATAAGACAGCTACTTAAGTAAAGTGGATCTGGGGAAATTGTAACCAGATCAGTGAATGCAGCATCGTGTAATATTTCACACTTTCTCTGCAGATAGGAGCGTAAATGATCTCCACTAATGTACCTAAACACCTTTATAAACAAGAGGAAAGTGGAATAAATGAAGATGAAACTTGAAGGGTGAAATGGATATTATTTATATTTTTGCAATCACCATTGGATGGAAAATTGGATGTAAGAAATAAACAAGTGATCCCATATCATATAGAAACAATAAGCTGGCAGTAGTACAATAGCAAAGAATTTGATGGAGCCCGCTTGCCAGCAACTATTCCTGAAGCAATCATTATTATTGGCTCCAGAGAATTGCAAGAAAAAAATCCAGAACAACTAAATTTTGGCACATACTTTGAGCTTAGATATATAGTTGTTTAGTGATACATGCGGTACCTCCCTAGAAATTGAATTACACGTTTCACTATTTTGACCCCAATCTAGCCATTTTTATTCTGCAATACGAGACAACACTCGCCTTTTACATGGATACAAAGGTAGTTGCAAATTCTGTTTGCAATCAATTTCATAACATGCATGTACTAAGCAAGCAATTTTCCTTTCAGAAACAATAAAGCCCCTTGTTAGTGCTGTAGTGAATGACTAGGATGTCTTAATAACACCTTATAGCAGTAGCATTCAACGAATTTACATTCAAACCAACTGAGAAAATACAACAAGCTATCATGGAAATTCTTTTTTTCTTCTTGCTATCATAAATATTCTAATTTATCTCATCATTCTGTCATTTCCCAAGTAAGAACGTACCAACAGTACTTGAATAGTTCAATAATCCGAGTAAAAATACTTTTGATATGATTCGTTTTCCCTTTCTCTCTCTCTCTCTCTCTCTCTCTCTCTTCATCTTTAAAAGTGAAAGTCATGCAAAAAGGAAACGACGAAAACAAACCCTTTTCCTTCATCATTCCTACTTTTTTGCGTTTCCAGCAAATTTACGGAATAACCGCTTATATTATCCACTCGCTCACTCACTTTCTCTATTCAAAGATGTAGGCGAAATACGTTCTCTGTATGTATGGAAGCAATCAAAAAAGACAATATGTTTGTTGTTTGTGTAAAAGTTGGATTGGGATTGGATCCTCGGTGTGAGAGAGCTGTAGATACAGACACTCAGACACACACACGAGAATAAAAATGATTGTCTAGAGTGTGGTGGATGTACACTGCTCTCCATTGTAGTAGCAGAGTAGCTTTTCTCCCTTTGGCTTCAGCTTTATACATATTTATACGCCATCCTTCATTCCCATATAAGATGCTTTGATGAAACCTTATTTTCTGAGAAGAAAGCATCATGTCTTTGCACTCTCTTCTGGATGGAGAAGTGGTGTTTCTAGTCGATGTAGTATGTACGCATATTTACACTAGCAAAAAAGCGAATGACCTGAAGATAGACGATTTTTTCATCTCAGGGCCGCTTAAAGACCCTGCTCTAAGGACACATCTCGTTACACAACAAATAGGCGTCTGGATAGACACACAGATAGGAAGTGAGTGGAAAACTGGGAAGAGAATTGTACTCATCCATATCATTTCTCCTATACTCTTGTGTGTATGTATGTAGTTTAATGCGTGCATCTGGTAATGTTCTTCCACCTCTTTTGGCTTCATCTCGCTTTTTTTCTCACTCCATTTTAGCAACAAAACCGGACTCTTTCGCTCTTTTCACGTTCACCATTCTCGTCATCATCATCATCACCGTCGTCATCTTCTTGTCTGCGTTATTGTGTGTATCTCTCTCGCACTCTTTCTGAGTGTTTGCAATGAGCACATACTATATAACCTATAGTGAAGCAACAAAAAACCTTTTCATAAGACTCTCTTTACTCAACCTCGTAGGTACGTGCATGGAAATAGAAGACGATGGAGAGGAAAAAACGGGGAAAATGCGACCGATTCCCATTTTCCTCCTCTTCTTTTCCTTCTTTCCTCACATTTTGGCAAGCTAGCAGGCGGACGCAGTTGCTATTATGGGAAAAACTGAGCTCTACGAGGTATATCGGCTAGAAACACAGTGTGTCTCTCGTTCTTCCTCTCTTCCGACTTTATATCCTACATGGTCGTCGACATCACTCTCTGGCAAGCAAAGGCA
This sequence comes from Willowsia nigromaculata, assembly GCA_034700605.1. Taxonomy (NCBI): domain Eukaryota; kingdom Metazoa; phylum Arthropoda; class Collembola; order Entomobryomorpha; family Entomobryidae; genus Willowsia; species Willowsia nigromaculata. Next base: position 22,459 of record JAQIXX010001493.1, read on the forward strand.
TTTTTCTCTCTCCCTCACTCTCAAAAAATAGCTGGCGTTTGCAACTTGTTCCAGTTGTAGCATTGTATTACTTACTTACTCACTTAGTTTACTTGAAACAAGCCTTCTGTCCAAAGTAGAATGTATATGCGTGTGAGTGTGTTTGTATATGTGTAGTAGGGAGCGAAAACATGTATGAGACCATCATGAGTGTCTGTGTCTGCTAGATTGTTAGAGTCATAATGTTGGGAGTAGGGTAATAAAATTATTTTTTCTGGGGAACCCGGCAATGAAAGGATCAGTGAGAAAGAAGTGAAGAGAAACTACTGCTTCCCTCGTCTTCTCCATCAGCTACTCTACTGCCATCACATTTCTCTTTCACTCGCTGGAACAGGATAAAGGCAGGAAAGCAAGTAGTAGAGAAACAAAGTATGAAAAGCTGTTATTATTGTATGGCACTGGAATCGTTGTAGTTTTGGAAGAAGAGTAAAACGGGTTTTGTCTAAAAAGTAACTGCCTATGACTACCCAGAGGAACACTACTTTGAGAAAAATAAAAATGCTGCCTCTCTTTCTCCCTCTCAAGCCTACTTTCAAGCATTGCGTTTTATACGTGTACGCACACGTTCTCTCTCCCTCATCGTCATCATCATGTCGCCTTTATGCATTTATGCTACCCCAAAGCCCTGTGTTCTTTGAAATATAGGTAGATATATACTCATATGACTTTCTATGCTTTTAGAGAAGACGGAAGTAGGAACATAAGTAGAATTGAATGTGAAAGAAATAGGGAAAGTAGAGGGAGAACGTCTTTCAGCTTGTTTTCCTGTGATTCCGAGTCTTTCCTAAAACCGGGATGAATGTTGTTATGTTGGCATAGGTAGAGCCAGTACCACCACTATACTAGTTCCACCAGAGAGGAAAGAAGGGAGAGAAAACTTTCTGTATGAGCCGTGGCGGTAATGGCAATACTGCTGCTGAGTATATGCGAAAGGAAAAACCCTTCTTGTCGGAGAGAAACCAGGAGGCTGCTTGCCTCTTCCATTGCTTTGCTGATACGAGAAGAACATATTATTTACTATTGCTGTGCGAGAAGGACGCTGCCGTTTGAGCTTCTACACTGAAAATGCTTAAATGTATTATTGTGCTATTCTCCATTTAATATTTACCCCCTCCCTTTTATAAATGTTGTTTTCTCTGTTCAATAAAGTATCAAAAGGAAAAATGTAAAGGCAGCAGTAAAGCAATACTTATTCTCCATGTCTTTCTGTACTTATTACTAAATATTAGATCTTGCCTTGAATGCATTTCTCCCTCTCTCTCTCTCTCTCTTTCTACTCGTATATGTGTGCATTATGTTGTTGATGTTGACAACAAAAAGTTGATCAGACTACTACACACATGAGTGAAAGAGAAGTACTCACATTGCATGAATAAGTGCGTTACTGAATGGAAATAATCACGTTCCTTCTGTCAAAAAACATTCCGTGTTCTTCTTTTTCTTCTCAAATATTCCATAAGAGTATGGTGGAGGTTGAGAGGCGGTGGTGGTAGTAGCCAAGTAAGTAACAGCACACACCAACGGTGGGGCATAAGATTACACGTAGATATATTATATCATTCCAGGAGATTGTGTCTTTTGAGAGTGTGTTAACCCTGCGTATAGCATACCTACACACTTTTCCCCCATTATGTGCATACATCCATGCATGGGAGGCAGAAAAAGAATGAGGAAGTGAAACGAGTGTAGCAATGCATGTAGATATGCATAGCAAAAAAAAAATGAGCCTATCCCTATGTGCGAAAGGACGTAACATAACATAACCTAGCGCATTATCCTTTTTTTGGAAAAGGAGTCTTTCTGTACGTGTAACCATGGGAACTGGAGTCTGCGGACTCTGAATCTCCTCCACTATATCGAATTCTTCTCGTTTCTCACTCGCTCTCTCTCTCTCTCACGTTCACTTCAGTCAGTATCATGATGTTGGTCGTTTTGGACTTGTGTAATAATGCAGCTGGTGGTGTTGTCGTTATATTAAAGCAGGGCCGACCGACCAGAGCCTAAACCAAAACCGACCGACGCAGAGTTGCTCTCTCCCTCTCTCTTTCCATCAAATTTGTTATGGAGAAGAAGTAGAAGAAGTATATATTATTATATTATTATAAAACGAAGATACCCACTTTTTCTAGGTGGTAATAGAAGCAGTAATACATTTCCACAGAGTCTCAATCTCTCTTTCCCTGTCTCTCTTGCCTTCTTTCTCTCTTTCCCTTTCAGCTTTTTGTTTTCTACAGTGAGAGAAGCGTTTTGTGTGCGTGTGTATGTGTGTATTACACATTGAAACCATTTTAAGTTTCACCCTTGTCTCCTTTCATAGTCGTCTTCGTTTCCCATTTATACTACCAACATGCATAACAACCACCATCTCCGTATATCCAGCTTCCCTTTTTCTCCTTACTCTCGAAAAGGCATCAAGACGATCCAGTAGTATCGTTCATTCCACTCTCTGTGTTTTCTCTCTTTTTTCTCCCTTCTCCTCTTTCTCCTTACATGCTTACTATATAACATGGAATATTGATGTTAGAAGGACTACGGTGGGTAGTACACACGTATTATGCTCTGCTTCTCTCTTCTGTTGTGGTAGTCTGTAGTCGTATATCCTCAATATAATATTCTCACTCGCTCAGACTCTCTCCCTGGTTTTAGCAGTTGTTGTTGTTCCTCACTCGCACAGTCTCTCGCTCTTCTCGCTATTCTCTTTTCCCGTGCGTTCTCTCATAATAATCATCTCGGCTTAGTCGTCCCAACCAATTCTGAGCATTTTGTTTCTGCACAGCTTGCTAACGTAGTTGGTGCCGTGAAAGACAAGAGGAAAGAGTAGTAGAGAGAGAGTGTGTGCCTGTATGTGTGCAAGGGAGAGAGATAGAGAAAGACAGAGAGAAAGGGACGGGAGAAGAAAGGAAGCTGTAGTTTCTTGACAGTAGCATCCTCGAACTCGGTGGTGTTGTCGTTGTTGTTGTTCTTTCGGCACATTATCGTATTGGCGTATTCATCCTCATTCTCTCCTCTTTTTTATTATTACTATCGCCATCCGCCTTGTTTGTCTGGTGGATAGTGGTGGTGCTTTCTGCAGCAAAAACAACAACAACAACAACAGGAGAAACAAAGTAATGTCAATTTTTGACAGGGATGTTTGATTAAAAGTGAGTTCTCCGCTGTTTCTCGTTTTGTTCGTCAGTCATTTCCAGTCCTCAACAACTCAACTTGATTGCTATTGCTCAATTTTCTCGTAACGCTCATACAACACACACACAGTTGCTACCTTCAATTAGTTTTTATGTGATTTTAGTTGGTAAACGATACTTTCAAATGATACGCCTGGATTTCCAACAGGAAAGTTTGAGAAGTCCTATGATAATAATAAATTGATAGTATCAGTGAACGGTTCATCGAATTTTCGTGGTGCATACTATAGAAAGTATATTACATATTGTCTAGAAGTTGTTGTTATTTGTAAATTTAGTGGTGCATAATTTTTGAAGCGGTCACTGAAACCGCTTCAAATTGAAAGTGTATTAAGGTGAGTACAATAGCCAGTTCTGCAACAATGGGTGGTGGACAGCAGGTCCACGTGGCAACTGTTGAGTCCGAGGTCGAAGGCTACAAAAAGATCTCGGAGGCAGCCACCCTTCCCCTCGCGGAAAAGAAGCAGGGGAAGTCCAAAGAGGAGAAACCCAAAAAGGAGAAGAAAGAGAAAAAGAGTAAGAGTGTTACTGTTGTTGAACAATCTGGACCCGCTGGAGCTGCTCCGGAGGAGTTCCCACTCCCTCCGCCGGAAGACACTCTTCTCAACATTATGGTCCTTAATAGGTGAAAACAGTGATAATTTTACTATTATTACTAGTTTAACTTTCATATTTGTTAGCCAAGTATTTTGTTGATATGAAATGGTGAAATGTAAAAGCTCTCCACTTAATATCACACAAATTATGAGAGGATGAAGTTTTCTTGTAGCATTTCACCCCTTCTGTTAGTTAATAGTTGGAATAGGTAATTAATATACGCTTATTGAATGACCAATTTGTGTCTAGCAAGCGTAATTGCATTTTACAGATGCTATGCATTCGTCCGTGATATTTTAAACCGTTTACATGCTTGCAGGCATTCTGCCGGATGGTCACGTCGTCCTCCTATGTGCCTACACATTCCAAACCATCACTATAATCTTTGAATGCAAACATATTTTTTACCATATTTTGGTTTTTCTAATTAAATCAGGTCTAACTACATCTGCATAAAACACAACGGGCATTGTGCTAATAATTGTATTTGTTGAATACCCATGTATGCGTATAATATGGTTTCAGCGGTATATTTATGCAAATAAATATATGTTCATTACGCTCGCTCCCACCGACTCTGTCTACATGGAGTAGTTTGTAGTTCGTTAGTGCAATCATGGTGTCACTTAGCCTGCAAACAAATACTGACAAGAGTAGATGTTTCGCAAAAGTCGAGAGATGATACAGGATTCAAGTACTATAATTCCCATATACATGGAAATAAAATATTCATCAATCATAACAAATCGGAGTCATTAAAATTTTCATCGCTAGATCCTATGAAAATACGAATCTTAAAAATGATTGAAACGCAACAGCTTTTCATCAACTCGAAAATTGCAGTTTTTATTATTCGGTTCATGTGTAAATACCATGAAGAAATCAGTTATTACACATTCTATAAATGAAAAAGTACGCCTTATTGATGGGCGGACTTAAAATTTAAAAGCCAAAGCCTCCAAGTATGAAAGTGAGTATTTTGTTTCATGTGTACAGGACATTGGCAAAAATTCGTGAATATATTTCGTATGTGCCAATTAACCAGTTCTCCAGCTCTAGTTTAAGCAGTAGTTTTAAAGTTTAGCTGTTATAATTCTAATATTGGTCTCTAAAATATTCATAAGATGCAAAAAAGACAAAGGGAGAAATGCCTCCCCTCGCTATTCATTTTGGTCGACTCAAGAAAAGAGTACGGACAGCACCAGCAGCAGCAGCACACGCAAACATACTTAATAAATATGATGCTAGAGTTGTTTTCCCCGTTGTTCTTGTGAAGTAGGCTGTAATGAGATGAGAAGAACTGGAGGGGTTAAGGTCCTTTAGCGTATAAATGCTAATCAGAGTTTTCTGCAGTGTTTTATTAATCTATTTTGTGGTGGTGCTGGTAACAGGCGTATTTCTCCTTCGCATTATCATGAAACTACTCTCATCCCGAATCATGGATGAAACATTCTACGGCCTACATTGAATAAAGTGAATTGTAAATTAGAGACAGGCAGAGGCAGAAAGAGAGATATACTGTCTTTTTAGTAAGTAGACAAGGAAAACATTAATAAATTTGACTATTTATGTTTTCGCTTGTGTTCGGCTCTCGTCTGTTGTTTCTACTTGGAATACTACTAGCAACTTTGCCATTATAATTATTATTGTTTTTGTCATTGTCTATATTGCCCATCAAATTGACACAAAAAAATTAAAACAAAACGTAACCCAAATGCAGAAAATTTTGGTGATGAGAACCAAACGGCTAGTTGGTATGTCACACCGATTGAGATTGCAAGTGAAATATGTGTTTAGGCTGGAAGAAGTAAAATGCATTAGTTTTAGACGTCATCTCGTTTCGTGCATGTCTTTTCCTTCACTCCAATTCCATCCATCACGCTCTCTCTCTCTCTTCTCCACTATGGTGCTTTTGAAAGTGTTGGAGAGAGAGTCATATTCGATTTATTCATTTTGTCCGTGTAATATGAAAATTCATGTTACTTTCGCACTACTTGAACATAAACACACACACATGTAACTCACATAATAAAGCTCGTGCCTTTCACATAGCAATTTCAGAAACGACGACAACGACCACGACTGACTGACTGACAGACTTGCTCTCTCACATTCCTCAGCAACGACAACGAGAGCAACCAACGTGGTTTACAGCAATTCATGCACAGGATAAATTTAAAATGCTTTGCAACCACCCAGACTCGTATTATAACGCTGGAGTAAAAAGGTATATGTGTTTATAGAACTACGTTGTAATGTACCATAATGTGGTTGGGAAAGGGTGGATTTAATAAATGCATGTCTATTTAATGTAGAGTATACGATACGCATATCGCATGAAATAATAATATTTCATATTTTGATTGTACATATACATCATAATAAGCTTATATGATTACAAATGTATGCTAGGAATGCATTAGGAAATGACAAGTTTCGCTTGGAGGCATGCCATTTTTTGTGAGACCAATTTTTTAAAAGAAGGCACTTCTATGATATGTATGTTTTGACGTATCCTCCATGTGGCCTTTGTCTATGTTATTGACAGATTAGAATTTTTGTCAGGGTGCGAGGAGCAAACTGTCGGGCACTTGCTTGGCTTTCCTACGTGGTTTTTATGCATACCTTCGTACCTCGTGCAATATGGTTATCTAGGTTTTGTACTTGTTAGTATATGGACAAGCTGCTGTAAGCAACTTTTTTTTTTACATATAAAACTTTTTTGGTAGTAGGTTCTTTGCACTCCTCGCACTCTTGCATAACAACAACAACAGGAGCAGCAAGTAGTAGTCGCTCAACTATTTTATAGCTTCAATTTGGAATGCACGCGGTGGTTGCGGTCGTGGAATATCATGTCATTACAAAAAACCATTACTTTTCTCTCTCTCTTTCTTGCTCGCTCTTATTTAAACTCTTATTGAGTGGAACGCTTTTTGTCCAGCAGCAATATAAAATGGCAAACAGGAACGATAACTAACCAGATATACATATAAAGTTATGAGCGCGGCTACACTATGATTATTGACGAGAGAGCACACATTATGCAACAACGCATGTGATACACATGATTATATCATAGTAGAGTGAAGCGGGGTTGACGATAGGCACTAAAAAGGGCTTTTCTTCAACTGCACATTAGCTTTTTGTTGTTGCTCACTGCTCACATTACTGCCAGTCTACATCAATTCCACTTTCCTTTCAGGAAAAAAAACAACTGAATAGAGTAGTCCATGCAAATGTAATCAACCTAATCAACATGTTACATACATGCCATTATTGATGCATATAAAATGCCAAAGTACTAACATGATATATTATGTGAGTATTACCTTCTGCATAATGTTATATGTACCTATATAGGTATGTATGTATCTACTTGCATGGACATGAAAAAAAAACTTGTTTCGCTGTTTGTTGCTTTGCGACTAATATTACTGACTGACTAGTGACTACTTGTCGTGGTCGTCAATGCGAGGTGGACGACGGATAGGGACACTGTTTTTGCGTTCGCCAACAACAGCAAGTGAGTGCTCATGTTTTGCAAGCCATCAATGAGCTTTTAGTTGAGTCCGAACAGCGTCCATGCGTGGATTGTCCTATTGCATGTGGTGAAGTGTCAGGGTTGTTGCTGCCACTGGTGTTTGCATTTTTTATTTGTTGCTGGTGCTAAAAATCATTTTTAAAAATATTTTCTGAAGCTCTGTCAACAACTGGTGTCATTGTAGACATAAATAATCAACGTCCAGAGATCTTTTTTCTATAATCATCACTACTCTTGCAATTTCGTGCAACTTGTGTGCTAGCAAAACATAATCTAGATTTTGTTGGCTTAGAGTTACCGTGGTTGACACTGGTTCTGTTTTATTGGTGCTTATTAATGATGGCAAAGTGGAGAAAATACACAAAAAAGGATCTTGTGCTTCGTGAAACCACTTTTTAAACAAGTCATGTACTTTTCCTACTTCCTCCGTTGATTCATACAGTTTACATTAGTGCTCGGCGTAGCCTTATTGTTATGGAGTTGAGGCTCGTGTCTATATCCAGAGCCAAACTTATTGGATCAAATAATCACACAATTTTGTGAATCTGTGAGAGCTTTTACAGTGTGGATCCAGCACGATGTCGTGGTTGGAAGTGCCTTTGAAAGGGTGGGCATATTTGTCTCTTAATTCATTTTTTTGAAAAGATAATATCAAAATAGATGGGATGTTCCTTTGAGCAACAGCATTTTTTTTGGTTGACTCACCCAACTCCCTCTGAATTCCAGCATATTTAAACAAACACGAATGCATTCTCAGTTGCTAAGGCTATGCTTTCATTACGTTGGAGTGGCTAGAGATGTTCGAGAATAATATTTCATGCTAAAAAATATGTACATAACTCGTGTTTGAACAGTCGACACAAGAAGAGGAAGTAGTCCGCTTCAGAGGTAACAAGTATTTTATGGTGTGTGGTCGACGAATTATAGGCTAATCCCTCTAGAGACACACTATGTTCATTATTATGGTCGAGTGAAAGTTTACGAAGTTGAACGTTCCAGTTCACTTTCCTTTACTGCGTGTGTGTGTGTGATGCTTTTTATTCTAAAGCTCTTAGCTACTATTTATGTAGTAGTAGTGTGCCTACCGTGTGTGGTGTTTGAATGATGGTTTCACCTTTTTTTCTTTCGCTTTTTTCCCACTGGACTTCTTGGTCAATTCTTATGAGGGCAATAACACGGTCTCTGTCTGTGCCAGATATTATGAAAGAGGCAAAAATTACCCATCTTTTTCTCCCTTTCTGTTAAAAGTATCATTGGAATGTGAGACGAACTACTTTGTAAAATATTTGTAGCGATTCGTGCCTCAACTCTATCATCCGAGTCGTTTCGCAGTTTTTATAGGCGAGTTTTTACCATCTACATTCTTCACTATGAATAGACTTTCTACCTGTGTACTAGTAGTTTTGGTGGTGAGGATCCCTCCATAGATGCGTGTTACATAATATGTATCTACGTGCATAATAAATAGTTATCCTACTTCCTTTTCACGCATTTATTACTAGTCAGAAGAAGGGAAGTAGTAAATAGAAAGCTACATATTATATATTGGACTGCAATTACTAAAGTATAACAACGATGTATTATGCATTTTATACGTATATGTTATAGCATTTAGTAGACCAGCTTCGACTGGGACTAGTAAACAAGCTATCCACGAACATACAAAATAGGTTCATTGTTCTTCGTCTAAACGATAAATAAAAATAGGTACACACTTCCTATACTGAGTCTTTGCATGCGATAAGTTTAGCTTTCAAATGTACTCGTAGTCATGAATTGCAATAAAAATGGATAATATCCTTTTCGAGCAATGAATAAAAAATGAAATGTAGACAAAGCATGCACCGAGGCAGGCACGAAGGTGCCTTAAAATGAATAAAGTAACAAGTCGAGTTCCGTATGTGTGTTATCGTTCACGTGGAAATATTTATCACAAAATTACAATATAGATATACAGTAGATAGAGATCTGACGGATGAACAATTGTCTAAGCATACAAAAATGCACACTATTGTGCTTCTGAGAAAATGGCAAAAGAGAAGTAGTGAAAAAGTAAATTAAGCTCAGGTTGCTGCCCCTACCACAGCAGCGATAACAATTTGTTTCTTTGAGAAATAAACTAGAAATGTGTGTCTTCATTTGCAAGTAAATAAGATGGATGCGCAGTAGAGAACGAAATTTTCGTTTGCTAGTGAAAATGAGTTCCGTTCTCGCTTCAGCGTTTTCAATAAAATGGAATTAAATCATCAATCTTTGAACATTTTGTTAGAGATGTCAGGTTAATATGTGTGTTCTCTATAAAATGCAGTTGTTCATGCCTCCGTATCTACTAGAGCGCTTCTTTGTGTGAACTCGTTTCACACAAACTGCTCATAATTAGACCGAAAACCAAGAATTCTCGACTGACAAGTATGTGTTGACGGTGATAGCTATTGATTCCACGAAGAAGATTACGCTTACTAGGTAGTTTTATTACTGCTATAATTGAGCAATGAATATGTACATTTATGCACATAATATTTGCATGTAAACAAACAGACTTACATTGTATACGTTAGAAAGATGGCACGGGGTTTTGTGCATTTCCAAGCTAAAACCATGACATTTCCTTTTGACAGTGTCAATGAAAACAGACAGTCTCATAATTGAGTATCAAACAAATCAAACAGAATTGTGTACACAGCAATAAGCGTAAACACACATTTGTAAGCATGCATGCAGACTTGGGTTATTCATAGTGACTTTCTATAAAAGCAAGCAGGCATGTGTGTGTGTCAAGAAGGAAGGAAAAGACACAGAAAAGAGACTAAGCGCCTCATCACCAGGACACGGGAAGATGATACAAAAGCAAAGTACTACATGTATATCTTCGTATTTATAAGATAAAGAAGCAAATCAGGGGAAGGAAGTTGAAATTGTACGTGTGCACAGCACAAGCACCACTACTACTACTTACTACCACTATCACTCCTGTCAGTACACAATTTGATTCAGTGAGCCGGAGAAACCGGAATCATCGTCTCTTCTTTTGCAAAGGCTTTTCAAAAGCTGGAATCGCACATACTCGCATCCTGCTAAAGGAACAAGAAGTCACAAAACCATAATAATAATAATAATAGTAATAATACTGTATTTCTTGCTACTTTATAGAGGCCTTTTTAGCATCAGTTATAAATGAGAATCGTGTGTGGGCTGAATCGATGATAAGAGGAAATAGCAGTCTAATGGCCTATCTCCACTTACAGACGAAGCAAGCTGAGAAATTCTAAGTAAGGAAAGAAATCGTAGTGTAGAAGGTCCTTACTTAG
>JAQIXX010001494.1:0-33117 GCA_034700605.1 Willowsia nigromaculata
AAAGCAAACTTACGTCAACATCAGAGAACCCATACTGGCGAACGACCTTCCCTGTGCAACTTGTTTGAGACGAAATTTACTAAAGTATCGGACCAAGAGAAACACATCCGCAGGCACTTGGGTGAAAGACCAGAAAAATGTTTGATTTGCAACAAACGCTATTCACAAAATCAAAGCTTACAAAAACATCTGCAAATCTTCGTCAACAATTGGTTTATTTGCAATTTGTAAAAGCTTGGAACAGTTTGGAAAGCAATTCACAAGCAATTTCATGTCTTTCCTAGAAGCGTAATTTAATGCCAAGTTATACCACTTTTGTATAAAAACAGCTAATGTCATATTATTATTAGAGGATTCTTTTACTTTTTGGTTTCTTGACGGAGTTACGACGAATTTCTAGGAGAACTACCGCATTTTTGAATGGACAAAACATATTTATTTTTCTTTGACATTCCTGTGGAATTCTGCTGAATACATACATTAGTTCCATCATGAGCAACTGCCTCCAAATCATATCATAAAAACTAGAAAGTATAGCCCTAAGAAAACCACAAAACTATTTTCAATCGTAATATATAGTTCAAGCTCTAACCTGTCTAGATATTCCTTCCGGAACGCCTACTTTGTTACGACTTATCTAATTTCATAATTAGAGCGACGGGCGATGTGTACATAACTTAGAGCTGTATTCAATTTTATTAATTAAAAATTTAATCCCAAATCAATCCTTTTAACGTAAACCTATTTGTAATCGTAATATATAGACAGATTATTCCGAAATTCGTATATATATCAGCAACCGTTTAATTAAGCACCCTCCTGGTGTCCACATTGTTAGCATTTTTAAAATCAAATTCCATTTGTAGTTGAAATCTGCTACTCTCGAATCACTCAAGATATACAACATTCGTACATATTACAAATGTAATTTCACCGCATAGATCAACACGTCATCTTTTCCTTCGCTATTAAATTCGTATCCGCCTTTTGGGTAGCTAATAAATTAGCTTTCTTACTAAACAAAATATACAGTCATAATGCAAGAAAGGCGATACAAGTGCAATCTTTTCAACCAAATGCTTTCAGATAAACAACGTGAATGAATGCTTGGACAACTGTCATAGTTGCTGGGTTCCAGATTTTCACATATTTGCCAAGGTTTCCTCATGATCTTTTTCGTAATATTAAGAATTTCGACTTTTTGATCTGCTTGATCGATCTATAAAGGGAAATTTTTGAAATTTTGACTTAGCTTTGACTTCAGCTTTCTTAAAAATGACACTTCACAACATGTTATGCTTCGTCTGGCGTTTAGTTCTTTTTCATGGTATCAAAAGTAGTGATACTCAAATGCTCTTAAATTTTCTTTTGCTTCCCGTTTAACAAATTTCAAGATTTCTTGTTCTAAGTGTATTCATCTAGCCAGTTTTTGGGGTCAATAGGTTCTTGAACCTGACAGTTTGTTTGAGACAATAGGAAAAACCTGGACTACTGATATGCAGAATTCTTTTGAAGAATGACTAGAAGGATTCCACCCAATTTACAACCAGGTTAGAAGTTCAAATCTGATACGTTTTTACAGAATTTACTTTTGCGCAATTGCTGAACTAACAAAACTTTCCTACTGGAGTGGGAAATATTCGTCCATTAAATGTCAAAATGTATCAAAATACGGTATTAGTTATGACAACAGAATTTCTAGCATATTGCTGATTTGGAGTGCAAATCTCCTAATCCTCATATGATTCCACTAATAAGTAAGAATAAAAGAATTATTGCATTCGCTTTGCATTGTGAAATGACGGCTTGCAAATCATAAAATTTGGAGTAAAGGTAACCACAGCTTTCTTCAACAATGTTTTAATCTCCTCTCGAAAATTCAGATATTCACTGACGTCCTCTTCAACTTTCGAACAACCTGTTTCAGTTTGAAGTTGACAAATTGACAAGTGTACAAAATATGTCAATATAGGTATTTATCAAAGCACTTTCTGAGTTCTGCACAAATTAGCTCTTGATTTTAAATCAAACTTAGCTGGAGGATTTATTTACTAATTGAGTCCATTGAAAAATTATAAGATACTTCCAGGCAAGGCATGAAGCCATTGTTGGAGGATTGGCACATCTCTTCTTCATTTTTGTGTCCGAGTAACCAAATTAAGTTAAATTCCAACTGCAATACTCAAAACAGCTTTTAATTTTCATCATTGCATCCCAAAATTTCAAAAACATAACCCCAATTAAATACGAATATCAGTTTAGAAACCTAACAATTACCTGGAGGAGAAGAATTGTTAACTACAACTGTAAATATTTATATGAATCCACATTAGGGTTTTGCATTTGAAAGTACCTCTTTTTATTATATATATTACCGCTTCAAATCGGTTGGCCTCATTTATTCAAATTGGTCCCTACATGTTACATTCCGCCACAAGAGTCAAGGTAATGTATCTAGAAAATATAGCCGTTACTTCTTTAAAGCTTCATTTTGAGGAAAATATAGGAAGTTTCATGTTCTTATGATACCTAACATGCATTATCGATTACAATATTAAAAGTTATTCATTTATTCTTCATGTTTGTCCGTTGTTATGTACGATGTTAAGATAATAAAATAAGAAGAGATGTAAATAGGTATTTACAAAACTCCATAGACAAGGTATGCATGCGTAGTGTATCTAACGTGCATACTACTTAAACAGAATGAAGGTAGAACTTATCATTTCAACTTAACCACCTTTTCTTATTTTAAAGCTCTTCAGTTGTATAGCCTACGTGCACTAGCTCATGTAAAGCCTGCCTGGTAAATTTAGAAGCTTTGGGTACTTCTTCTGATTCTTAGTGCTCAATGCACCAAACAGCAGCACTCAACCATTTGCTTCATACCGACATTTATGCAGTAATCGCTTAACTATTGTTTTGGTGCTTCAACATTCAAGTTCAAGTTTTACATACTAGCACTTGAAGAAACTGAAACGATTTCCTTGGGTATCAAAGCTGAAAGCATTAAGAAAAAAATTATATCTCCAGTTGGCACTTAATTGCTCCAGAGTAACTGCAATAAGCGGTTAGAAATTGTGTTTGCGATTTATGACTTCACCTATGACTGACGAATCTTTAGTTTTTATAATAGCGTGCTCATGAATATTTAATTTTTCAAGTGATATTCAAATCCTGCGTAGTTAAAGTTGTAATGTAAGAATTTGATTCTTCTGGTGAATTTTTTTATTGGACTTCACGAAATCGACTTTAAATTATTCTAAATCAAATCGAAATAATAAATTTCAAGTCATTATGCCAGCAAAACGGCACAAGTGCAATATTTGCAACAAAATGTTTTCAAAAAAAGGAGTTTTAAACAGGCACATCCGTGTACACACGGGGGAGAGACCATTTAAGTGCGAAGTGTGTCAAAAGAGTTTCAAACGAAATGAAGATTTAACTGTTCACAAACGAATGCACAGTGGGGACAAACCATACGTTTGCAACGTATGCAACAAAGCATTCAGCTCTTCCAGTCACCTCAAATATCATCGATTTTTGCACACGGGGGAAAAGAGATTTAAGTGTGACGTCTGCCAGAAAAAATTTTTCAAGAAGAATTCTTTGAAAATGCATCTAAGGATGCACACTGGTGAGAAACCTTATTCATGTGAGAAATGCCATTTATCATTCACACGAATGGATCAGTTGAAACGTCACCAAGAGACACATTCCAGAAAAAAGGAATATCAATGTGACATTTGCAAGAAACAATTTAAGACTAAAGATTACCTGAATAGGCATCAACAGATTCATTCAGATCGATACAAATGTGAAGTTTGTGGTCATCCCAGCCAGCGCATGGATTATCTACATGTGCATCAGAGAAGCCACACTGGTGAACGACCTTTCTCATGCAAATTATGTGAAAAAAAGTTTGCCACCACCTCGAGCCGAGACAGTCACATCCGCTGGCACCTGGGGGAGAAGCCAGAGAAGTGTTTGATTTGCGACGTGGGGTTTTCCAGAAGAGGTGACCTGTACAACCACCTGCGGAAACATCTTGGTATGATACATATAATTAAGTTCAAACTCCTTTATGTTGTGCTATTGATGTTTTTTTATTGCGGAAATATTAATTTTTAGCCTTTGTTAATTTAGGACAATCAGAGTGTCTGTTTTGCTTGGAGCTAATACCGGAAGAGGTTTTGGAAACTCATATGCGGGGCCATACAGGAGAGATCTAGCTTGGCGTTCTCTTGGAACCTTTATCTTCACACGGACAGAGCCCAAATTTTCAATTACGATACAGATACAATTTTAAGAGTTTAAATTGCCGAATGTTTTGCTGCACTAATGCAATGAAAGCGGAAATTTTTGTAGCGGAGTTTTAAATAATTATCATTGTGTTCTGTGCTCAACACAATTCACAAAAAATACAGTTTAAGCTAAGCGAGTTCAGTTTCTTATGTACTAGTGCAATGTGTAAATAGTATTTCGTTGATATATGTTTAATGATTAGTGATCAGATATTGCATTTTTTGTTAGAAAATGGATAAATCCCACCACGGGAGCATCTATTTAGAACTTAAAAATCCTGAATTTCAATCGCCAGTGTTCGGAAACCCAAAATCAGTCACTTATACATCGAAAAAGTCACATTCTAAGTATCGGATGTAAAGGAATACACATAAAAGTAAGTGGAGATGTAATGCTAAAAATAAATAATTTATTACAAGAAGCATCCAGCGCATTCCTCAGCTAACTCTTTAATGGAGACTAAACCTCCTTTATATTTACCTACTCGCATTTTAAAGTAATACCTTGAAGTGGCCAGAAGCGGACTTGTGCCCATAGACATTGTTGTAGAACTTAGCAAGAAGACTTTTCGAATGGTATGTGCTTTTATGCTAACCTGACTGGGCCCACCTGCCATTAAAACCCAATATGGCCCTTTGTGAAGGAGCTCCATAACAGAAAATAGGGACTCCGGTGAGCCCTCCAAAAGAGGCGGGTCTGTACTCTTCATCTAAGCCTTCCACTTCAGAGCAAATTCCTCGCTCAATTGGAATTCAATGTCTTCCGTTCCCGAACACTCGGTAATTGTGGCGGTTGAGAGAAAAGTGAAGGAGCAACACCACTCCAACGTCGCAGGATCAGACGCTTCAGTGCATCCACAGTTAACTTGGCCACTGGAAAACTCATTTTGGATTAAGGTAATTCTGGTCACTTTGGGGCATCAGAAGATGATAGCAAATGGAGGTCTCACTCAGTCCATCCGTCCCCTCCAGACAGAAAGTGGAATTTGATTGAAATTTATGTTGTTAATCGGTTATTTGGGCCAACACCCACCTCCTTCAACCTAGCAAACGAAAAATATTTTCTGTTATGCAATCCTCTAATAACAAATAATGGAGGCGACGCTCTAGAGGTATCCCAGAGAGAACGTCGTTCAGTGTACTGTGAAAAATGCGACGTGTGGACGAAGGACGAAGGAAAGCACTTTAATGGTGGAGGGATCCTCCAGATAGATTTTTTTAAATTCAAAATCACAATTCAGTCTAATCGGCATTCTCAAAACGGTTGTCTTGGAGGAGGCATACATTCTTTGAAGAGGACAGTAAATCTGAGAAAGAGGAGCTGCCAAACACCTCTTTAGAGGATCCTTGATACACGCATGTAAAATTTATCAATGTAACTTTATTTCGACAACACATGATCTAAGAAGACACTTAATTTTGGGTTTCCCACTTAGAAATCAGCACGTACCAATTTGGAATCAGTCAACTCATTTGATTCGGAATCAGCCCTCAAAATCCACGCAATTTACACAGATGAAAGGAAGCACTCAAAGGCCATTATGTCGAATAGATATTCTTCGTTAGAAAATTCAAAAAATGCAAGGATTCGTAAATGTTAAGGCGAAACTTGCAAACTGAAAAATGTTTCCACACAAAATTGACAGGAGTGACGGCATGTGTCACAGATCGTCTCCTCCTTCTAACTAAATCCACTAAGCATAAATAAAGAAATGGATTTTTTTTTCATTATCAGGTGTAGGTCTGTCATTTTCCCGAAAATAAGAGTTTTGCTGACATCCTTCACAACTTTCGAATGACGAGTTGAAGATTACCAAATTTCAATTACCTATACTATACAAAAACGGGTAATGTAATTTTTAATCAAATTTAAATAGAGAATTAAATTTTTAACTGAAAGCATGGTAAATTTAAATTATATTTGCAGGCAAGGGAGTAAGCTATGATTGTAGTTTGAGGATTGGCACATTTCTTTCATGTTGTTTCCAAAAAATCCAATTAAAAATACACTACAAATCCATTTTTCCCAACAGTTTCTAATTTTCCTCATTGCATCCAAAAAATTTATAAAATATAACCCGAATAAAAGCCAAGGTCTGTTCTAAAACCTAACCAATACCTGTTGGTGAAAAATTGTTAACCGAGTTTATTATTATTTATTTAAACGCACATTAAGCTTTTGATATTTTAAAATAACTCTTTTTAGTATCTACATTTTCGCTACAAATCGGTTGGCCTCAATTATTCAAAAATTTCAAGTTCCCTACATGTTACATTCCGCTGGGTAGTATCGGTAAGATGGATGGTAATACATCTAGAAAATATAACCTTTACTAGTTTACAGCGTATATTTAAAGAAAATATAGAAAGTTTCAGGTTCTTACGATATCTACCATGCATTAACAATTATGTTGTAATTAATTCATTTTATTGTTGATGTCAATATTTAACTGTTGTTATGCACGATATAATGTTAAAACAATCAAAACCTTAAAGAGGTATGCATGCGTACAGTATCTAACGTGCATAGTACCTGAACCAAGGAGGAAAATAGCATATCATTTCCTCTTAACCATCTTTTATAATTTTAAAGCTTTTCAATTGTATGGCCTACGTGCATACAATCACGTAAAGGCTGCCTGGAAAATCTAGAAGCTTTAGGTACTCCTTCAGATTCCCAGTTTGCTGTCCACCAAGCACCACCACCATTTACAACTTAACCATTGTCTTTATACCGACATTCATACAGGACTTGGTTCACTATTGCTTAGGTACGCGAACAGTCAAGTACAATTCTTACATACAGTTGAAACGTTACCCATGACAGACATGACAGTGTCATTGACAGTTGAATTTTTGTTTTTATAATATCCTGCTCATGGTTATTTTCGATCTTAAATTGATATTAAAATCATGCGTAGTTAAAGTTGTAATGTAAGCATTTGAGCCATCCAGTTAATTCTTTAAACGACTTTCCGAAATCAAATTAAAAATTTTCTTAACCAAATTCATAAATATCAAAACATTATGCCAGCAAAACGACAGAAGTGCAATATTTGCAGCAAAATGTTTTCAAGCAACAAAGATTTAAGCCAGCACATGCGAGTGCATACAGGAGAAAGGCCATTTAAGTGTGAAGTGTGCCAAAAAGATTTTAATCGAGCAAACGCATTAACTACTCATAAACGTATCCACACTGGGGACAAACCATACATTTGCAGCGTGTGCCAGAAAGCATTCAGCGACTTCACAAACCTTAAAAGACACCGATTTGTTCATACAGGGGTAAAGAATTTTAAGTGTGACGTCTGCGAGAAAAGATTTTCCGAAAAAGGAAAATTGACAAGGCACTCGAGGGTACATACTGGTGAGAAGCCTTACTCGTGCGACAAATGCCGTTTATCATTTACAAATAAAAGTAACTTGAAACGTCACGAAGAAACACACTCCAGGGGAAAAGAATACCAATGTGACATCTGCAAGAAACAATTTAAAACTAGAGATTGCCTAAGGTCGCACAAACCAATACATTCAGATCGATATAAATGTGAACAGTGCGGCAAAAGTTGCAACGGCAAAGCAAACTTACGTAAACATCAGAGATCTCATACCGGCGAACGACCCTTCCAGTGCAACTTGTGTGAGAAGAAATTTGCTCAAACATCGGCACGAGACAGTCACATCCGCTGGCACTTGGGTGAAAAACCAGAGAAATGTTCGATTTGCAGAAAACTATGTTCACGAAAACGTGGCCTTCAAAACCACATGCGGAAGCATTTTGGTAAGCTACAGTTAGCTAAATTTAAACTATTATAGTTAGTGTGTCATATGTTTTGTATTTTAAATGTATTTTTTTGACAACTTAGGACAATCAGAGTGCCTGTTTTGCTCTGAACTGATGCCACAAGACATCCTGGAATCACACATGCTGGGCCATATAGGTGAGGCTTAGCTTTGTATGCTGCTGTGACTTCTATTGTCAGTTGGACACATTTAAATTTCTGAATCATGATGCAGATACAAACCTAAAGGTTAAGTTAACAGAATGTTCGCTGTACTATTGCTATGGAGGCGTGTTTTCCTTGGGGAGTTTAAAATTATTTCCACTTTGGTTTGTCGTTAGCAAAATTTAAAAAAACCACGTTTGTTTGAGTGATTACAGTTGGCAATGTTGTAGTATATGTGAATATTATCTCTTAATTTATGTTTATTATTATATCTTTGCCATAATTTTATTTACATTGATAAGATATTGCTTGTTTTGTCAGAATTAACATTAAATTAAGATAAGTAAATTCCATCATGGAAACATTTATGGTAACTTGTTTATATTTCGTAGATCCCTGATTGCATTCTGTGTTGTATACATCATTGCTTAGAGACAGTGTCTTATGCACAGTAAAATTGAGCTCCTCAAGGAGCCCCCAGTTCTAATGTACCCAACGTCACCCTATCTCCATGTAGCTTTTTGTCCTCCTTCGCTTATTTAATAACCAAGAGTCTTTCTCGACCTGTTTGAAATATTTCGGAGGAGACCGTTTCCAAACACGATTGAATAGTTTGGAGATTTTCTATGTAAACGCGTTTTGGTCAAATGTCGCAGAGATGCTTTCAAGACTGCAGTCAAGGCACACCAATTCGGAATCTTTCACAGCGTTAATTTGATGGGCAGTCATCTCTCAATAACTATGAAACTCTGTACACCGAAAAGAAGGCATTAAAATCCGGAATTTTCAAAAAAAAAATTGTTGGCATAGGAAACATCACACACCCCTGAAAAATTCGTAAGATTCCATACAAATTTGTTAAACAAAATGGAATTGCCTTAGAAGGGTGAGTGAAGAGACTGCAGGTGACAGAGATTATCTCTTTCTGGTTGATTCCTCCGGAAACTAAGAGGACGAGTCGGCGTTAGCTTCTATCTGCACTGGCTACTCGCAAAATGTAAAAAGTTGGATCAATTTTTAGAAAAATCCACAAGCATGTTGTCATTTATGTCACTTCTAAAACGAGCAGGTAAAACCATGTTGCAATTAGAGGATTAATTTACTGCTTGATTGCTTGACAGACTGAAGATCAATTTCTAGGAAAGCTATTGCGTTTTGATTGGAGGAACTACACATCTCTTTGTACTCGACGTTTCCATTTAATTCTGCTTAATACACACCAATACCATTTGCACACATGCTTTCAAATCACATTATTTAACCTCACAATGGACACAATTAAGACAGGTGACTGAAACGTAATATTTAGTTAATATATTCCAAAGCTGAAAAATGCATTATAAAGTTATTTATTTTAGCATCAGTCGATAAGCCTCAATTAAAAATTATCTACAGGTAAAATCTGTTGCCCTGAAATTATTAAAGTTGCTCAAAATTCTTACATTTTTACAAATGTAGTTGCATTACATAGATAAACACGTCATCTTTTCTATTACAACGATAACTTATTTCGTTTTCAAAAACGAATTCTAAGAAAAATGTAAATGTTTTAAATTGTTTTTGAAGCATAAGTCAATGGAAAATAAAGAATGCTCAATACGAAACTTTAAAGTAACCCATTTAAAGGTTCATATTTGTTTATTTTGTATTTACTTTATGATTTTTAGGCAGCTCAAGCCATAAAAGCTACATATAATCTGAGCTAAATATGTATACATGGAAATCCTATAACATGTAGCACCTTAACCCCTGAATAGCTTAACATTTCAGCTAAGACATTTTTTTATATGTTTTATCCATTTTGTGTGGTTTACGCTACGTGCATTAGAGCATATGAAAGCTCTCTAATTTGAAAGTTTTAGGTACCTGTTTCAATTCCTTGCATGCGATTCGCTATATCCTACATAAAACGCAAGTAACAAGGTAGCAAATTGGTTGGGGAGTTTGCTTACGTGTTTGTACTATCGTACAATTGTAGCATGTGAATAAAAAATATTGGCTTTGAGCATTCCAGTTGAAAATACTAATAAGGAAAGTAAATATTCACAGTCTTCACAGGCAAACGAGTCTTGGAGTAAAGCTTCGGCATTTGTGTTCCACACATTAGTAAAAATTAATTGAAAGTTCACTCAATTCATAAAGTATTCCAGCACCAGAAATATTACTCGTTGTTTGAAAAGCAGTTCACCGATATTCATGCTCATGCAACCAAACTAATACTCACATTTCTCAAATTTGAAGTTGTAAACGTTATGTGAGCTTTATACTCCTCCGGTAAAACAAACTTTCTACCTTTGGGGAAAGGAATTGAAACTTTGAACAATCAAAATAGAACTACTGATATTGAGCCATTATGCCAGACAAACGAGAAGAGTGCAATATTTGCAACAAAAAACTTGCAAATAAACAAAGATTAATTGAGCACATACGAGTACACACTGGAGAAAGACCCTACAAATGTGAAATTTGTCGAAAGAGTTTCAAAACTGGTGGCGATCTAAGGATTCATAAACGAATACACACTAGAAAAAACCCCCACGTTTGCCCTATTAGTCAAAAATCATTCAGTAAATCCGGAAATCTTAAACAACATGAATTTGTTCATGCAGAGGAAAAGACCTTTAAGTGTGACATCTGTGAGAAAAGATTCTCCCT
Organism: Willowsia nigromaculata; assembly: GCA_034700605.1. Taxonomy (NCBI): domain Eukaryota; kingdom Metazoa; phylum Arthropoda; class Collembola; order Entomobryomorpha; family Entomobryidae; genus Willowsia; species Willowsia nigromaculata. Next base: position 10,907 of record JAQIXX010001494.1, read on the forward strand.
GAAAGGTACTTTGACAAGACACTTAAAGGTGCACACTGGTGAGATGCCTTACTCGTGCGAGAAATGCCGCTTATCATTCACACGAGTAGGAGACTTGAGAAGTCACCAAGAAACACATTCCAAGGAAAGAAAACAAGAATGTGACATCTGCAGGAAACAATTTAAAACTAGATATCGCCTAATTAGGCATAAACCAGTACATTCATATCGATATAAGTGTGAAGTGTGTGCTCACCGATGCCTGGACAAGACCCATTTACGTTTGCATAAGAGAACCCACACTGGCGAACGAGCTTTTGATACAGTTTTTCAGAAGATATAATGAAAATCAGTTGTCAATTATTTGAATTCTGAATGGACGAGTTATTATTTGAATGAAGGAGCAATTTACTGGCTCATTGCATGGTTGAGCTAGACTAAAATTCCAGGCAAGGAACCAAACGATTATTGGTGGAACTGCTCATCTCTTCCTTCCTGTTGTTTCCGTAAAATTCCCTTAAATTTATAATACAACTTCAGTTTGCAAAACAGTCTTTACTTTTCATCATAGCCCCCTCCCCCGAACTTACAAAAAAAACGTAATTTCTGTAAATCATAAGTCTGCTTCATGATGTAACGAATAGTTTATGTAAGCTGTTTAAACGCACAACGGGTTCTTTATTTAAAAAAAGGCATATTATTATTCGTCACACTAAAAATCCTCACTCGTCCTGTTATTTTATCTCAGTCGGCAAAGCATGCCAAAATTACCACTAATTTCTGCGAGTGAGGATTTTTTAATTTACAAAGTGAGTTTTTTCTAATCAAAATTAAAATAAGTGATAATATGGCATGTATTTAAGGGTAAAACTGCGTATCGAATTCAAAAAAATTTTCAGGGTATACGGTATCCGAAAGGAGCAGCTGCAAATATAACTTTTCCCATATACCCCACGGTTTAGGTTTAGGACACATTTCCCATATGACAGTTCCGCTGGAGGACCATCTTTAAGGTGTTTGGGAAATTCATTCCAAGGTGATGGGTGATCGATTTGGGAAATAACAACAATTAAACGAAAAAACAGTGGTTCACAGGATCCCGATTAAATAATAATGCTTCATAAAAAATGGTGTCTTCAATACTTAGTTTTATGAAATTGATATTTCAAAAATTCTCCTCCCTTCTATTTATTGCTGCTGCTTACGGATACTGTATACCCTGAATTTTTTTTTCAATTTATACGGTTATACCCTTATAGGTAAGCCATATTTACACTTATTTTTAATTTTGGGTTGACAATACTCACTTTCCCATTAAAAAATCTTCATTTGCAGAAACTAGAGGCAATTTTGGCATACTTTGCCGACTGATAAAATATAACAGGACGAGTGAGGATTATTACCAGGGGGACAAAGATTATCTCATTAAAAAATTTATTCGATTTTCAGTTACCTGCATCAACGCTAGAAATCAGCTGGCTTCATTTATCCAAACTATTCAGATTCTCTATATTTTACATTGTGCCACAATCATCAAGGACCTATAATTTTGAAAAACAGCTATTACTATCTGAATGCTTGAATTCGAGGAAAATCTAGAAAGTTTCTTATTCCTACGATACCTAGCGTTGCTGGAAATTAACAATGCATTTAGCATGCAACGGAGATCACTTTAATGCTCTCGTAAGCCTTTTGTTATGTACGATATATGTTCGGAGAAAAAGGCCATAAATAGATACTCACAAAACTCCGTACAAAAAGGTATGCATTCGCATCTAGTGACGCCTATTACCTCAAGCGAACGAACAAACTTGACATTTCAGCTTAAATGTCTTTTTCTATTTAAAAGATCTTGAGAGGTATAGCTTGCGTGTATAAACTCTTCTAAAACCTGGCAGGTAAAATGAGGAACTTTTGGTACTTCTTTAGGATTGTAGCTTGTGAAGCACCATGCACAACCACATATTTACAAGTAGCTTCCTGTCGACGTCTGCGTATGGCTTCTTTCACTATTGTTTAGGCAGTCGTAGGCTCAAGTTCTTTCTTCATATTCTATCACTTGTAAAAGAGGGAAAATTGGCCTTTGACACTCAAGTTGATAATATTTAGCAAATAACTACCGAATGCACAATTCAAAACTATATCTACGAAAGGGGTATTTTTCCTTTCTTTGTATGTATTTAAATTGATATTAAAATCTATCACGCTTAAAGTAAAGGTGAGCATTATGTGTCACTAAAGTAAAACTTTTACCTCCCGTGCAGGTAGCTACATTGAAATATTTAAAACAAATTTGAGTTCAGAGATCAAGTGCCAAGTCAGGAGTTCAGATAATCAAGTCATAATGCCAGACAACCGCCACAAGTGCAATATTTGCATCAAAATGTTTTTCACTAAAGATGAATTAAACGATCACACACGAGTGCATACTGGAGAGAGACCTTACAAGTGTGAAGTTTGTCGAAAGTATTTCAAAGAACAGAGTGCATTAGCTCGTCACAAACAAACCCACACGGGGACAAGCCCTACGTTTGCAACATCTGCAGCAAGGCATTCAGCCAATCGTCTCATTTCAAATCGCATCAAGTAGTTCATACAGGGAAAAAGAGTTTCAAGTGTGGCATCTGTGAGAAAAGATTTTCCGAAAAAGGAAATTTGACAAAGCACTTAAGGATACATACTGGTGAGAAGCCTGTACAATCAAAAACAAACGACGTTCAAGGCGTTGACTTTTCAACGTGGATCAATCCGTTTAGTGTTGAGATTTGGATCCTCGCATTTTCGGGTTTCGCCCTTCTTGTGATTTTGAATCAATTTGTCAGTTTACAAAGCAGTAAATTTTCCGTTAAAATGGCTCATGAGTTGTATGCAAAAACAACAGTCCAATTGGCTAATGATTTCATCCCGACTAAAGCAATATGTGTGATACTTATTGACATTTTCCTGATGTTCATTTCACAGTTTTATGGAAACGAAATATTGAGTGTTCTCTCCGTACCAGAGCCCCCAAAAGTGTACGACACGCTTACAGAAATGCTAGAGTTAGGGTACAAGATTTTGTGGCCTTCGAACAACTCTAATCCATGGGATTACTTTTACAATGACTTCAAACAGAGGAAAATTCTTAATGCACTCAACTCAAGCTTTCATGATTTCAATGGAACGACATCTGAAGAATCTGCAATGCATTTATCTCAGAAGTTCGTGAAACCAAATGATTTCTTGTCAGTGGTTAGCATAGAAATTTACAAATATATTCTTCAGAAAAACTGGAGTTATGAAAACGCGGAATGCTACAGGTTACCCGAGATGCTCAATGTGCATTCCAGATACTTGGAAATGTATACAGTCAACCGAGTCTGGATGCTGGAATCATACTCGCGAATTGTGCAGAGTGGTTTGATGGACAAATGGGATCATTGGGCTGAGTTGGCCCCACAACTTGAATATAAAGTAAAACATATTACCAGCAATGCTGCCGTTAAGACAGGAGATCGGATCGACTTGAACACTTTACTTGCCATTTTGATTCTCGTAATATGTGCGTATACAGTTGCAGGTTTTTACCTTCTGGTGGAACATTTTTTGAAACGCCGAAAGACTAAACAAACCAGTAATAAAGATCAAATAAAAGCCAGAAAAACTGGAACTCGTAGTTCCAAATTGAAAGCAAAATGTTCTTCGGCAGCGGTTGAAAAATGTGAATCCGCTTCCAGAAGGACAACTAGGGCAAATGACACAAAATTACTCTTCACGAGGTATATGGGTCAATTAATGTTTCATACAGTGATGGCTGTCAAGGACCACGTACCTAATTGTATATTATAAAATGGAATGACGAAAAGCATTTTCATTTGAGGTACTTAAAGCTCTGCAAAATTCATCCACTATTCAGAAACGCGATGCAAAACTATGACTAATCGCAAAGCTAACCGTTTTTTAAGGATACTGAGCACTCAACATTCTTAAATTATGGCATTTGTAGTTGCATATTGCTATGCATTTTTTAGTTTCCAATTCATTCAAGAATGTGAGAAGAATTTTTACAGTAAAAATTTCTAAAAACGCAGAATGACATACGCCGGGTATTGTTAACCTTTTGAGCACTAAAAATTTAAAAAGTATTTTAAAGTTCTTATGTTTCAGTGGCATTTAAACGCTTGTATATATGTCAATAAGCTAATCCTAACTTACTTTGTGCTATAACTGCAAAGTTTTGTAGAGAATCCGGAATTCTTTTCTTTCAATATTAAAGCGCTATTACAATGGTAAATACAGGAAACGTCTGATCAGATTTGATTTAAATTCATTTCCACCCGAACACGTCACAAAATGTTTAACTCAAGTCAATCAAGCCATAAATTAGATTCTCAGTATGCCAGATTGACAGTTTTATGACAGAAACTTACGGTTTACTTCTCGTAAAAATACATGAAAAGACTAATATAACGTAAGTCAAAAAAACACTATCAACGTCCATGCGTGGCCATCCTGGTTGATATTGTCCAAGCATTAAATATTTCAAGAAAATCTCATTTATTCAAAACCAGTCCTACATAACCAAGTAAAATTGCTTGTTTAAAGAGATTAAGGTCTGTAATCACACGAAAGCAGATTTTAAATATTCAATTTATTCTATCGAAGCAAATTTGAAGCAACTCACTACGTTATACTAATACGTCATCTCTTTAGCTTAAAAAAAGCGAGATTGGCTCAGGCTGGTTAGATTTTTAGTTGTTTTAATAAAGTCGATGCCTGGCCAATCATGCTAAAAATGTCTACGCAATGCAGCTTAATACTTGAAAAACAATCTAAAGATTCAGACATCCGACAAAAACACAGAGGACTTGCAAAATTACTAATTCCGATAAAAACCCGTCTTGCAAGTAACTTAATGGGAAAAGTTTTTCGTCACTATCTAAAATACACACGTCACTATGTGCGAATTAATTGGCACTACTTTGACGATTTTTCTAGTGGCGTTTAACTTAGAGCTTTTGCCACTATTTTTGGTGTGAAAAACACTAAAAAAAACTTATGTATTTTGAGTCTAGTAGCTATTGCAGAAGAAGTCGCATCCAGCCATGCAAGTTGTTCTATTAGGTTGCAAAAATGGTGTCGTTGTTTGGCAGTATTCTGTATGCCAATGAATTTGAGCATTGCCGATTGTCACGTTGTTGTGAGAATGCTAAGTGTTGTTATAAAATGATAAAGGCAAACCAGTACTTGTCACTATTGAAAAGGTAAACTACCTAATATTGTTCTTGCCAATGCTGAATAGGTATAGAGCATATCGTTGTATTATCAAAATCATATTTCACAAATGTGGAATGCATGTTTTTTAAGTTTTAAGTGAACGAATATAAATGACAGTTTCAAATCAATACTTTGCTTTGGATCACTCATTCTGTCTTTGTTATTTCGGAGGAAAACTTGATTGTTGTTTGTATGAAGATAATTTTTAAAACACTAAGCAATAGCTCACTGGGCAGGCAGGGTCAAAAGCCTTAATCCGTACACCTAGAGAATTGTACATGTGCACTTCAAATAAGTCAGCAGAATACAACTTTACGATTGTAATATACTCATGTACCTCTATCTTCTTTCTTGGTAATGAAAACTATACCGACCTAAATTACAATAAAACTCAATACGAATTCGACATACTTACGCAAGTAATTATGAACAGTCCACGAGACACCCAAGGAATTAACTTTGTTTATAGTCATGATGATGATGATTAATGTAACGTATGATGAACAAAGGTGACAAAACGTTTTAAAATGAATTTTTTATGTGAAGGAATGTGAATGTGCTCCGAGTGAGAAATCACTCAGAAGACTGCAAAGTAGAGGATTGAGATTTACCTTTCAGACCTAGAGTTTTGATCAATATGAAAGAATGCAAGTATGACGGTTTTTCGTTTATGCGAAATGGAAAGTTTTTTTTGGGAAATCGGTTTGTTGGTTGTTGTGGTTTATGGGATTAATGAAAGAATACATAAAAAATAGGCATAGCGTATTGTGACTCAAGCACTATCCGAAAATGTGGTAGAAGCAAAGTGCTGCAATGATAATCGGCTGCACTTCCTTATAGTATGTAGTCTGTTAGTGGTTTTTTGACTTATGAACAACTATTTGTACATTCTCGGTTTTCATTAATTTTCCATTTATTTTTTAAAAATTATTCGGGTTTTTATTCGCTTCTTTTACAGACATCACAAAATTATGTAGGGTAACCAGTCACCAGTCACCATGGCATTAATCGAAAACAAGTTATTATACAGATTTACTCTCAGAAATTTTGAATTTTAGGTCAATTTTAGGATTTGCGAACCTAAAAAGTTGAATATCAGTTGTACCATGGTATTCTTTGTCTTTAAACGCACAAAAAACTCACACACAAAGATCCCCCCGCCACCTACAAAAATCTCCACGAAACAACTTGAACAGCCCACAAACCCACACTCTCGCCTTTGTTCAATCACCAGTTACTCAGTCCCTCCTAGATGGCATCCACTACATCCAACCTCACCATGAACTCCCATCATAGCTTTCCAAGAAAGCAGCACACCATCACATCCACTCTACACTCTAAAAAAGTCAAAACCCATGTAAAAATATCCCAAAATCGATCTCCACGATACACTCCTCCAAAAAAAGCCCAATCTCCCCTCCATCCACTCCAAAAACAATCTCATCAACCTGACCAACGACCAGAATAAAACTCCAAATAAAGAAGAAAATCATTTTAAATCACCCAAATAAACACAAAAACTCTCCATAAATAAAATCCCCACATGTCCCCCACTCATTACGCATGCAAAAACAAGGCCTTCACAAAAACTCCATATAATCCCCAAACAAACCATTTTGACATTTAATGCTCACCACCATCATCACAAACATGCTCGTTTAAAACACACCCAAAAACAAAGACCATCTCTTAACCATCCAGAGAGAAACGCATCATCAGTAGAGAGACACAGAAAAGGCGAAAATGGAGAAACACGACGGGTGGGCAGAAAAATACAGAGAACCCATCTAACACAGATGAAAAAAAACACACCGTCCACCAAACAATAAACCTTGTCATCATCATAGAAAAGTAGCATCGAAAAAATATCCCATTGTCTCATAAACCCGATGTAAAACAGAAACACAAGAGAACAGGGCGTCACAGAAAAAAAACCATTTTCAACCATTATTACGTGATTTTGACCGCAGGGGATTAAGAATCGAGAGAAACAAAACTCGATCTAACGACATAAAACGCCAATAACTCCAGCGTACGGCACAAGCACACAGAGATTTTTTCATGTAACGACACCCTCCACATTCCAATAATAAGCGTCTCCGTTCATCCGCGAACGTCATCCAGAAGAGGAGAGAGGAACCGACACTGAGGAATGTCGTGCAATAAAGCGTTTGAACCCATGTGTGAAATCGGCTGTAATATTGTTTTGACAGTGAGGAATTCTGGGAGGATTCTTCGCATAATTTTGGAGGAAACATTTTGGAGGGGGCTTCTGCTTTGATGAGCTTGTTTCGCATTGCCCCGTGACTCTACGTTCCAATCCCATAACCTTGAAAAAAAAAGTCAAATATCAAATTGTCAACATCATACGACAATGACAGAGATTTCCACCCAGGATTAGTACGTAATTGCGGCAGATAAGCGGAAAAATAATCGATTATCATGCTAATCCCACCACCGACAAAGCGGAACATAAAAATAGAAATTATTTGTCACGACATTGAAAAAATAATTTACAATCCACTGTCCAAAAAATCCCATTTTGTCACCCACCAAACACAATACATGAAATCACAGCTTAATCCACCCGCAAAGATAAGAACCCGGCACTCAACAACAAAGTCTCAGATAACCAACTCATCAAGTTCCCAAAAAAACCCACCCAACAAGACAGAAAAGGGTCCCCTGAAAACACGACAAAACAAATCAAACCTCATCCCACACGCTCGCACGAGCCCCAGCAGGTAGCAAAACGACAAGACTTCAAGAGTGTCACGTACAGGTAGTCCATTCGACATCCTTATCTGGTCCCATCTTTAACACACGCTCCCGTGAGCAGAGTAAACATACTTATCTCTCAACATCATCTCTGGAAAAAAATCAAACTTCAAAAAAAATTAATTCCATTTGCGCTTCACCTTCCCCACCACCGCCACATCTTCCGTGACAATTCCCATATAACCAGAGAGAGACCTCATAAATCGTGATTTATGACAAAAAACAACCGGACCAACAATAATTCATTACAGTTATAAATAAAGATTACTCCATTTTCCCCAAGAATCATTCCTAGATTGCTCATTTAATGCGATTCACAACGAAAAATTGTCCATACACAAACCCCCCCTCATTAACTCCAGTATCCTCATATCTCTCGCACACGACACCTTATTTCTCCGCGTAACATACCCATCTCTCCACGTCCAGAGTACGTGACGCCAATTGACAATAAGATGAGAAAAAGCACATTTTCCCAAACGCAGACATCAATTTTTATCAGAAACCATTTTCGTTCAGAAAAAAAGAAACAGAATCGAGAGCAATCCCCTCGAGTACCAAAGACCACGTAACATGCGATATTATTCATGCCCAGAGAGAAAGAGACGTAGAAAAATTACGGTACAGATAAAAAAAATCGATAAATTATTAAATTGAGGAAACCTAAACATTAAAGCGCATTACATCCAAAAACGACAAGTATGGATGTTAAAGTAGCAAAAAAAAGCCCCATTTGACAGAGAAATGCGCTCAAAAAGAAAAAGAAAGAAGTCCCCGATAAACATGATAAGGAGTTTATTCCTTGGGTTGTCATAGAAAAAAGTAACTTGAAACATGACAAGGAGTTCACTTCGTTACGACTGCACAAGCATTAAATGAGGTGTACACGGCAAGTCCACCATCTGCCCATTTACTTGCTCCATATGTCCATCAAATTGGTGTATGTGCTCATCATCCGTCGTGGTAAGTTGACTTGTTAAGTGTGATCGTATCGTTCTTGTGAAACTGCTTCTTTTTGTCACTCAACCTTAAAAATATAAATGCTTGATGCTCTCGATTCTTTGAAGTCATTCTTTGAAGTCATTTCTTCAAGTCATTTTGTTCAAACTCATTTGTACTCGATCTTCAATCCATTTAAACTCTCAGTCCACCGTCCATTACGACAATCACGCTCAAACACTAATCCAGGTGCTAATAACGCGTTAGTACTAAAAACCGGTCCGTAATTACGTTTCCGGATGGGTCATACACGCTGCAAATCACCAGCCCGTGCCACACACATCCGGGCATGATCAAAAATCTGCGTCGTCGTTTGTCATCCAGAAAATATTAAAAGCATCTACAAACCGCGACGAAACGGGTTTGCTCAAAAAAGAGTCATGTACAGAGAACCCCATGTCCATTAGTAATCCTGTGATGTCAAAAAAAGCGCATACGAGGGTCATCTTCATACGTTAAAGTCAACGAGTTATATCGTCGTTTTATGGTCCGCTGACCAGATTCTTATCGATTCGACTAATAACAGCGAAACAACTGTCCAAACAGGAAGCATAACAGCCCAGTCGATTTCTGCCAAGAAAAAAAATTACACACACAGAAATTCCCTCAAACTAAAGAAATCTGCAAGGGACCGAGACAATCGACAAGACAAAGTGGGGATAGGCACGCTAAAAATAATTAAAGCATCGAGAGAGCGTCACGCGTTTTCACTCTTGTGTGTTGCTCTACTAATAGGTTTAGGTATCTTTAGAGAACTTCCTAGTACGACGATTAAGCCTGTGTAGTCGCGTACCGTGTCCTGATACTCCTACGAATCTACTAATTTTAGAATCTCTAAAAAATATAATTCTCATTTTCGAGGTTGATTATATGATTTTGATACGCATCTGAGAGCATCATGACCTCTCAGAGTGAAAACTGGTTTAAAATCACACAAGCCGTCAATCACATTGTGGCTTGATAATTTTTCGAAAACTTACTACTAGAATTTTTAGCTACCAATTGTTTGTGTTATGGCACGTGACGATAGGGTTCCTACATAACTGTGTTTGCAACAAAAACAAGCGTTTGTCTTCATCCTCTTATCTTAGTTTGCTTATCTTCGCTTTTTTGCGAACGAGCACACAAGACAAAAAAAAAATGTTTATTAATAGGATATATATTTTCGAGTGACCAACGAACCGTGTGTGTGGCATATAAAGAGTTCTTGATAGTTTTTGTTGCCTGTTTGAATGAACGTAGCATGACGATTGATGCGGCTCTTAGAAGCTGATAGTTTTCAGGTAGTGAAGTACCGCTAACGATGCTACAAAACTAAACTAAATTCATCTGACCTCAGGTTCTTTCTGCTCATCTCTATGTACTTGTACACCCACGCTACGTGAAAAATCAATACTTATCTGTGTAGTGAGTATCATGATAAGGTTAGGACACTACGTGGTAGTGACCCCACCTGAACTAGAATTCCTCTTTTTTCAGAAACGTAGCCATTGAACTTGGCAATGAGTCCGTATGTGTTTGGTGATGAACAACGTTACCATGACGATTTAGGAGAAGATGCTAAAAAAGTAATTTATTTGGTGGATTAAGCACCACGGTCGAGGTCACGCTCATTTCGCTTTTGGCAGGAATTTCAGCTTGTTCACAAAGGATTCTTCTCTCGAATAATGATGATGACTGATACGGTTCGATTATCGTGATGCTTCGTTGGGTTTTCAACTTTATTGTGCTTTTTTTTGCTTACGCTGGGGTGGGGGGTGTGATAAGGTGGATTGATAAGGTGGTTGTATTCTATACACTTTGCTAGATGGTGCGCGTTGTACGTTAGTATTCGCAAACAACGCATCAGACATGCTTCTGATATAAATGAGTTCAATTTTGATACGTTGAACGGCCTGTCAGAAACCGGAGAATCCCATCCATCAAGCCAGAGAGTTAAGATGTTTCGCTTATCCCGACGACAGTGATATGAGTTCGTAAAAAATTGTCTCCACATCCATCAGCTTCAGCGGCATGAGTTTTGAACAAAAAAAACCCTTTTCTCTCCACACACGTAAGAGCAATCCATTATGGGTAGAGAAAAAAAAGCCTGTCATGTCTGCGGCAGGGGGAAATTGAAACTTTACATTTTAAAGTTGGAATGACATAATGACATGATAGTGTATGCGGTGGAGTGACATGGGACGTAACGACGTGGAATTGACCTTTTTAAAGATATTCAGGATGCGCTTTAAAACATGACGCTAATTACGGATTCAAGACGTGACAGTATGTGAATGCCTGGAGGGATGATCACATGACGCATCAAAAAAAGTAGCTCGTGCTTTATGAATACTCAGACTTTCAATGATTCATTAAGAGCAGGATTGCGAAAAAAAACCCCATCATTTAGGCGTCAATTGTGTGTGTCACAGAATGTTGTGACAATAGTCATCAAATTAAATCGCCTGGTGTCATTCAAGACGGTACGGCTCGTTAAGAGCCTATTGTGTGCTTGAGAGTGGACAAAAAACCCACCGGACATTAAATGCAAGTCACAAAACGCAAACACTTGAGAAGCCCGTCATTTGGGAATTTTCGGAGAGATGTGGAGGACTAATTAAATGTGGAGTTTTTGATGAGTAGCGGACGTCTGGAATTTTCTTTTCCCCTTCTCCCTAGACAATAGTCGCTTCATGGAGAAAATAAGACAGGTCGAAGTGGTTTGTACACACAGAAAGCGAAAATATTCCCGTTGACTTGACCCGAGAGAATAGGCTTGGAGAAAATCGACATGCGGTTTTGTCATTTTTATTCGTTGATTTCGTACAAACTCATCATCGCCATCATCATTAAGTGAACACACCGGAAAGATCCATTAACATCGATCGGAGAGCATCTTTTCCCATCAGCTCAGAATCATCACAAGATGTTCTATCTAAAAGGTGGACACACATTTCCAGAGAACTGCATTTCCCCCCTTGTTTTAATCAAAAACGCAGTATTTGTAAACAAACGCGTTGATGAAAACAGACACAACCCCGCAAGCATCACACTCCCCCGAATAAAATCCCAACGTTTTGTTTAAACTCCCTCATTATATCATACAATATGCAAGAGAATTTGTACTCAAATCTCTGCCGAAAATCGTAAATATATCGTTTACACGCAGTTTGATTATCCTCGGGGTATGGGATATTTCAGTAGCGTTTGTGAAATATGGATTCATATTTTTTCTACAAACGCTTCCCGTTGATTAAACAATCCCGGACAGATTTTCAAAATTTCGTGTATGGGGGACAATTTAATGACTTTGCGCTCTCTCTGTGTAAGCTGGATAATTATTTTTCCTGGAGAGTGTACTACCGCCACCGTATGGTTCGGCCTTAATTGGAATCGATACGCGATGCTGGAAGAAAATTGAAGATGCTTTTGAGTGTAAATATTACTTGTTTACGTTCCTTCACAGGAGATTTAATCCAGAGCAAAGTTTTTTTCACTCTACATTGTAGCATCATGTAAGGGGAAAAAAGTTTAGATTAAAAAAAAAAAGAAAAAATGAATCATGTGTTTTCATATTTATCCCAGAGTCTATTTGCATAAAAACGAGATTACGTGGATAAATTGCTTTCCTACCCGGGTATCCACGCTTGCAATCTCTAATCTGCCCATCATCATTAGAACCACGACAGTTTCCAAAACCCCAGAGAAAATGGGCTCGTATTTAATGGGTTCTTAATTACTCAACCAATTAATAAAACCGCAAATTAATTAAACGCACCTGCACGTTGTCACGTATCAAGTGGTTTGTACACACGCGACAGAAATAATTCCAACCATGACGGGGCAACATTGCACACCTTCACTGTTTGTTTAGCATTACCAACCGTGAAGCCGTTTTCATCACGTTCGTTGTCGCGTGCGATGACACTCCAATTACGTAATTTGTTTCCATTTGTGCAGAAATGAGGTTTTGGGGAAAATTAGCGTTACGAGGATTCTCGCACGTAGCCGTTGCTCCAGGAATCATTTTCTCCAGGTCTGTAATCTTCTCCAGCAATTTAATGAGATACGGCTAAAAATCTCTGTTTTTATTACAACGAACATAAATTATAGCACCGTCGTGAGCCGTTTTTAATTTAAAATGTTCCATTTATATAAAACCGTGTAATTTATCTTGTTTACGGGTTTTGGAAGCCGCTAGTTTTTTAATATTTTTTAATAAACTTCTTGTGCATAATTTTACGGGTTGCATATATTTTTCTCAACTTCCAGCGAGCAATCCCAAAGAAGAACACGATGACAGGAGCAATTTCGAAAAATAAAAATGTGATGAAAAAAAGGAACCGTATTAAAAGGTCGTGTTTTATTACTCGGAGAAATAAACTCCCTCGAATATCAGATGTCCCGCATTTCCCCTTTTTTCGCGAACGTCAGAGTGATTTATAGGTTTTTTTCTGGACGGAGAGAAACCTGGAGAGAATCGTCTCTGGAGTGACGTTACGATACAAAAAGAACGAGATAAATCATACATTAAATTCCTTCATCGTAATAAGGTTACTTGTATGGGTATCGCGTTTATGTTTGTGTCCATGTTCATAAAAACCCGGGGAAAGTCGTAAAAAGACACGAAGAGCAGCTTTTTTTTCCTCCAAGAGAAGTGGAAAGAGAGAAAAAAGACACACGGTCAAGTTAATTTACCGCGAGCGCAATTAGTCTTCTGGGGAATAACCGTATATGTTGGGAAGAATATCGTTAACATGTTGGAAGAAATGTATGGAGAGAAAGCATCTCTTCCCCCACGTTAATCGATCCGTTTTCCCTCTGAGTAAAGTTCCTCTTCCGCTCGCATATTGATCCTGGCAGTCTCCTAATGAATCTCCTGGAGTAAACGTAACATAACACGACTGTCCATGACCGAAACAAAAGGGTTTTTAAAAGACGAACGAATATATTCCCAATTACGTAATTAACGCTCCACGACAAAAAGAATGAATTCACCCTTCTTCTGAGTTATTTTCTGCCGACTCGCAAAGACATTCTGATAATCTCACATCAAAAGGAGGGGATAATATTATTTTCCAGAACCCTTTTTCTTCTTCATCTTTCCAAACCCGTCACTACAGATAAAAGAAGAATATTCCTCCATGACCCAAACGCATCATAACATTTTATTGTTATTACATCCCCCCTACTAAAAAGTTATTGCGTTTTAGTGTAGATTCAATTTTCATATTTTTTCGTTAGATCGCTTCCGAAAATGGGAAGTACACCACAAAGTGTACAACCAGTTTTGGGGTATATTTTTTTCTAACGCGACAACTACCGATATCTTAAGAGATTCGGATCTAACGTCGGGGTCGTAAACGATAAGCATTATTGAGTGGTCGCGTTTTTCGGTGTGCTACTCATCAGCATAATCAATTTGAGTTTAAAGGGGTTCAATAAAGCTTATGGTTATTGGTGGTTATTTTTGTTGGGATCCTGGGGTGTAGTGGGGCTTTTTTTGTCGCTTTCTTTCTTACATCCAATTATCCACTGTCGTGTACACATACGAGTTTAAGTAAAAAGCGATAACCACAAGTAGCTATCCCGTGAATCATGAAGTACGTGTGGCTCTAGCATCAGAAACTAGCGAAAAAATAAAATTCGAAAGACGCTAGATTCCTCGCCCTGTTAAGCATGACAGTATGTACTCAAAACTATTATTAAATCCACTAAAGAATCCTCACAAAAAAATTACAGCTACCCATCCTCTCAAATCATTTACCAACACAAGCATAACGACAACGCAGGTGTTGTTGTAGAAGGTGTTGGCTTCAACATTATATTTTCGCGAAAATCCACGACACACAGGTATATGCTAAACCAACAGACCGTGATGATGATAGAGCGTGGGTGGATGCTGTGCATCTTAGCATCCACGGTCGCGTGCCAAAACAAAGATGATAGTGTTGACCTCGACGAGAATCGCAGTTTTTAGTCCTTGGTTTTTTGTACCCCTTATAATTGATTGATAATTAATGACGAGTAGTTTTGGGCGGTGTGTACACAAACTGATGAGTCAATCGATTGACAGTCATCCTGTGAACACGTCACTTAAAAACATCCGATAGTAGCTCAACCATAAACGACACACGACATAAAACCCCATTGTGTGTTCATCCTGCTTCCCTTTTTGTGGAAAATGGAATTTGACAAAAAAAGCGAGAATGCCACAAAGAAAACCGTCATTGTTCGTTTTATGAAGGAAACGAATTTATGCAGATTTGCGTTTCTTTTTTTGACTGTTGGGGAAAAAACAATTTCCCGATGATAAGGTTTCTCCCCCACTCTAAAGAACACAGAGAGACAGACAGAGAGAAAGATCAAACGGCACATTCCTCTGATGCTCAAAGAACACACAAACGCATGCAAATTGGAATGGAAGCAGATCGACTTTTCCCAGCATTAATCTGTCAGCAGCAATTTTCATCATCGCTGGGGATATGGAACCGAAAATGTTATCGTCCTTTGATGTTTTTTCAAGACTCTTTTTTATGTTCGCTATAGTGACGGTTTTTTTTGCATTTCATGAATATGTCCATCTGGTTTAAGAGAATACGACAACGCATGTTCAATGTCTCGTTGATTATTTTCACAAGCATACACGAGGACATGGGTGGCATGGTGATGCTTTTAAATTTTTTCGTTTGAGAACACATTTTCTTGAATTCTTTCTTTAATATTATTTTCACAACGAAACTCCGTTGTTATGACAGCGATTGACGTGGAGAAGGAGGAGTAGAAGAAGTGGAAGAGCAAACTTGTCAAAGAGTATGAGGCTGTATGGCTGTCATGTTATGTCGTTAATTTGATGGGACGTTTTTTGTGTTTAAAAAAGAAGTAGGAAGATGAGTTTGAGGATCGATCCTTTTGTCAAGTGCGGGAGATGATATGATGTTGTGTGTGTGTGAAAACGATCATGTCATAAAACATCGTCGTCATCATTTTCTTCTTGACTGGGTTTTTCTTCTTCTTTTTCTGAGAGATGTGGTTAGGTTTGGGTGCGTGGGGGGTTCTGGATTTGTTGGGGGAAATTTTTTTATATGTATTTCTGTAACAAGTAGCGCATTACCATTCATCGTTTAAAAAATCACAATCATTGAGATATGTTACGATTCTCATAATTTTATTCACAGTTGCTATGTAACCAATACGTCAAGAAATCTGCATACCATCTAACTTCACTGCAAACCCTGTAAACCCATAAAACGAACAAAAAAACACCACCAAACTCTCCCAAAAACCCCCACGCACCAAAAAACAAAACCACAACATCAATACCCATCCCAAAACCGGACAATAGCGATACTCCAGGAAAAAGAAGAGAATTCCTGCCACGTCATGTTACTTCCTCTCCATATACCACGAGAACATATAAAGACATCAAAAAAGCGAAACACGATGAGTTTGCAGAAAAAGAAAAAGAAAATTGATAGAGAGAACGTATAAAAAAATACCCCATGTCATCGTACTCGAATAGTCCCCAGAAACGAAACCAAAGAGGCAAAATGTCTCTACACTCCTCCGACTGTCATGGAACACGACATCATGAACATACACTTTAGGTCTAAATATCAATATTAAGGAACAGATAGCTTGTCATGTAATGATATTTTTAGAAGATCCCAATCTCGACAATCACACCACCGTGTGAAGAACATACCCCGACAGATAAAAAACCGTCACCATATTTTCTCCAAAATGAAAAACCCCACAGATGACAGTTAACAACAGGTGTGTAGAGGGGAATCATGGAACAATAGCACTTGAAGTAAAATGTGTGATATCAGAGAGGGGTATTAAAATCGCGTTCTTTTCTTGTTGACTCTGACGTTTTACGCGTTTTTTTTCTTTTCTTCGTTGTCTTCTTGTCGGCGGCGACATTTTAGATGGCTGGAGAAGAGATCTGTAAGAAAAAGGGTTATGTTTAGTTCGAGACAAAAGGACTCTGGCTTTTTATGAGAGTGTTAATAATGCATAAAAAACGAATGCATATGATGGGGGTGTGTAAAAATGGCTTTCGTGTATGCGATTGTACTTAGGAACCGAGTGTTAAAGAATCTGATGCTACTGGGGTTTAGGAGTTTCGGTCTCCTCTGTGTTTCTTTTCAGGAGAGACATTTTCCAGAACACGTCACTCACAGTGTTAAAAATATTTTAAAACTACACACACGGTCGTATGAGCATCCATTAGGGGTTAAGAGTAAAAATTGACAGAGATTTTTTTTAAAGAGAGTGGTTTCTCTCCATATCTGCTAATGTGAGAGTGACTCGGTCTGGTGAGTCTGGTTTTTTTGTCTTGCGTAGCTGCTAAGTGCACTGGAATGTCATGTTACGAGAGTCTCTGGATCGTAACGTCTGGGGCTTCTGGAGTGTCGTTTTGATTGATGGTGTCAAATCAACTGGATAACAGTTATGACACGGTTCGATTGGGTTTAATTTCGTTCTGAGATTTAATATTTTTCTCGTGGGCGGATATTTTTTTTTTCGTATATCGAGTTGCATTACAAGTCATCAGATTTCATTCAATCACGGGGTGCGACATAATCTTATATGAGTTTTTTTTTTCGTATATGATCCGTCTTCATTTGGGAAACTTTTGTATGTCATGATACATGACGAATGGTCAGGATTGTTTCTTAACAAAACAACGGAAAAAATAATGATTGAGAGCGCAGCTGAAAGGAATGAAAAATGCGAAGTTGTGTTTCTACCCATAATAGATCATTTCTCTCCATCTCGGAGATGCACTCGCCAGAGATCAGTCCACGATGACCAACAATCTCGTGCGTTAGAGAGTAAAAACGGATGATCACAGAGAAGCTTAACAGGAAATTGAAGTTTTTTTGTACAGACCCGGTAATAGATTTTCCCTGCGTGGTCGATGTCAACTTGTCAGAGGATCCACACGACAGGCTGGGAAGAATACAGGAAGTGGCTCACTTGACCTGAGAATACAGAACAAAAATACTTTGTTTTCTTCGTCAAACGTCACAAAGAGAGAAACGCACACACGGAATTAGTCACTTCTCTCGTGTTTGTTAAATGACTGGACAACATCAGAGTTTTTTGGAATTGTACTCCCCTTCTCGCAGCATTCCGTCTCATTACCCCCACCACCGCCTGCCATCGCTGACGATCACTCAAAAGATTGTTTTTCTCTCCAACACATACCATTCGAGAGGAGAGTGGTGGGCGGATTAACAATACTTTGCACGTTTCTGTATTTTTTTGGGATGAAAGTTTTTTCCCTGTGTGTAATGAAAATCACATTTGACAAGTTTTTTTTTGTTTTCGTAGGAGTTATTTTCACAATTAATTGGGATTTTTTTTGGTGAAATACTCTGGATTCCGCTAGGATCTCCAGGAGGAAATGGACTGGGAGTTTTTATCGCTGGAGAACACTTTGAGGTTCAGTTCGTGTGGGCGGGATAGAGTTGAGTGCATCGTCACATTAAATATGTCGCTTTTTTTGAGCTTTTGCCAGAATCTTTTTTTGGTGACTTATGGGTGCTTTTAAACGTGTTGCTCCAATTTCTGGAGAAATAGACGCCAGAGTATTAAGTATAATTGTACATCGATCCTGGGAATTATTACCTACGACAAGTACGCACCAATTGAGCATTTATCCCAACATATCGAATAATCTTTTCATGAAGAATCCCCCTCCGGCTACCAGATTCCCTTGAATCCTCCTAACAAATCGTTATGTACCAGCGACAACCCAATAGGTTGTGTTAATTAAGCGGTTTTTTACTGAGCATCAGCCAGAAAGGAGCAGCATTCCAGGTAAATTGCCCTACAGAGTAAACCATGATTACGGTTTGATGCGTTCCCGATATTGTCGTGGGTATACTCTCCTACCTGGATGCTGACAAAAAATTACATGTCAAGAGACCACGACCTTTTTCTCTATCTCTGCAGCATGGATGGGATGGATTATTAAGGATCTTCAAAATTAAATAGCTTTTCGTTACGTTATTACGTGAGAGTGGGGTTCTCTCAGTTTTTGTCTCTGATGCTCCGCTTCGAGAGAAAACGAAGAGAGAAAAAAGGACAGGTTTTTATGTATACACCTTTTTGTCTTGTGGAAAAATATTATCCTCAGAGAGTAAATTACAGTGTACGGACGATAGCGTAGTAGGGGAAAAAGGGGAAGAGCGCAATGATGGCAATGATGGAGAATAGGAGAAAAAAAAACTTGTTTTAATCAACGTGTTTTTTTCTTCGAAGATTGGCTTGTGAGTTGACGAGTATGCATTGTACAAAAGGGAAAAAGGGTCACGACTTGTAAGAGTCTTTGGATATATTTTGAAGGAGCAACTTTTTCGTGAGCAGCATATGGGATCGGGATATGATACTGGAATGTCAAGTGGGATGGGACTGGAGAAGCGACTTGAGGGAACTTGGGTACTTTTGTTAGTTGGGTGCTATTTATGATTTTGGTTGTATGATTATTATGATTGCATGTTTTTGGGAAAATTTTATAATTCGGGGTATGGGTGTATTTTTTCGAAATGAAATGGTTTTCAATCCTGATGAGACTATTTTTGGGTATATTTTGTGTGGTCGATTCATCGTCGTTTATTTTTACAAGAGCCAGGACACATGGAATGACATCCAATATGACGCAGAGTCTTTTTCGTGGAGCAGGAAATGGGCAATATAAATAACACGTATGTGTTAGGAGTTCAGGTTTTTGGGAAAACAGACGTTCTCTGAAAAAATTTGTTTACGTTTCACATTCACTTGACATTAGTGCCGAACACCCAGGCTTTCTTGTCGTTTGGATGCAGATGAATGTTGTGGGGGTTTTTTGGAGGTGGTTGCAGTTTGTGAACCTAAGTATTTTCACATTTGAAGTGATCTGAATATCACATTCAGAAGCCTCCACACACGAGAAAACAGAAAAAAAAGCGACAGAAAACTCCAAACCATAAACTGCACACATTAGTAATGTGACCAAATGGGTTATAAAAATAAACGAAAGAAACGACGATAATCATTTGACGAAGAACATGTACGATCATGTAAACAGAAACGATACTCACCCTTCTCTATTTTTTTTGTCACTCCGCATCCGAGATCGAGTAGATCACAAGAACAGATCGGGTATATGATCATGGAACATACCATCCAATATCATTAAGTTAATGTGGATGAATGGGGTACTGTCATGGGTGTGTTGGGAGGATTGTGTGGGGGAAAATGCATTTTTCTTCGTTTTTTTCTTTTCGGTTGGGTCGATGTGTTTGATAAAATATGAAGTTTGTGTTGCTACTATGCACGCAATTTTTTAAAGCTTACGACCTTGCGTTTCTCGTTGTCCGTTACTTTGCATAATTGTACTCATTATTATGGATCGTATGCGTATGGTGCTGGAGAAGATGGAGAATCTGGAGGAGATGGAATTTTGGCTGCTGCAGTCTGAATCTGAACGCGAGTAAGCTGCAGTGTTTTAGTATCCATAAAATCTCAGGATACTAAAAATACACATCCCATTCGAGACTCTCTTCTCCAGTCCAGCGTAACCCCTCCAGCAACATATGCAAATGAGATCGATAAAATATATCTCTGGACAATATGCACTAACACACAGACATGGGGTTCCTATCCCCACTGTCTAGCACAAAAGCGCTAGAATACTCTAGTCAATACACTCGTCGTCGTGATGAGTCTTGTGAGTATATATGAAAGAGAAAAATGACAAATCATCGTACCCCATTTTATACGAAAACCTCCTGAAAGAACACAATAGGTTCTATTCAAAAAATACTCATAATAATCGAATGTCGTGATGTTCCTGCCGGATGGACACGGTGCACGCAAGCATTAAAAAGGAGCTCTGTGTATTTGTCGTGATTGGTCACATTTTCTCTTGAAGTTCGTTGTTGATGAAGTCATTGTTCCTGTTGAAATGCCTACTGCTGGGTTATAAAATGCTTGGATTGCGTGAGGCAAGTGATTAAAAGTAACAACGTAGAGTTACAGGACCGTACCAGGTGATGTCAATTTCTGGTTGTCAAAGTGTGAAGAGGCAGTCGGATGATGAGCTTCTTTATAATCTTGAACTGTTTATTCTGGATTTTTATCGGTTGTTTTTTTTTCTCCGGGTATTTTTCTGGTGGGGGGGGATATTGTTTATATTAGCTTGTGCGTTTCTCCAGATTTTTTTCTTCTCCATCTTCTGAGTATTTCCAAAAAAACGTCTCAGAATGTCCCAAGAGCTACGAAAAAAAACACGCAATAAATATTATATAAACAGTAGTTTCACATTTACGATTCATTGCATTTTTTTTCTCTTCCTTTTTCTATTTTCTCTCTCCGAAACTCTCGAGGGGAATCGAAAGAAGGAGCAGAAAAAGCTTTTATGAATTTGAAGAGAATTCTCTTTTTCTGGTGATACGAGGAGTGAAGAAAATAGGAGATAGGAGACCGTGACGTTACGCTGTAAAAATTTATTATTACGTGAGATTTGAATAGTGAATAAAATGTGCATCCATATCTGTCAGGGTTTGAGTCTATTTATGCGGTTGTTGATGACAGTGCAGGATTTTTCTATCTTGATGTTTCGTGGATGTGGAGATATATAAAATATTCGAGCGTGGACATTCGGTATTCGTTGATATGGGCTTTTTTGAGTGACTATTGGGGAATGGGTAATCAATCAATTGGGGACGTTATTTCTTGGCTGTCGTTTAATAGAGTGGTCTGTTGCTATGGGTATCGATACGGTTAGGATTATTGAGATGTGGTTTTATGATTGATATTTTTAGGAAAATTATGCGACTTAAAATTACTCAATTCATAATTTTTTCGCGTGTGCACGGTTTTTTTCGCTACCCCTACTGACCCAGAAAGAATATACTTTTTGCAGAATCCACCCTCAAAACTACGATACACACACACGCGAGGGTTGAAGAACGTTATTTTTCCCAAAATAGAGGGAGAGAAAAAAATACCCGTACATCATCCCCCAGAAAAAATATTCCCTAATCCCTCTAGAGAAATCGTACAATTCGGAAAACCCAGTGTTTTGTAGATTTCTCGAGGGAAATGAATACTGGAATGGAGGAGGAAAACCACAGATCTTCTTCGATAAAGAAATGGAAAAATGAATTCCAACAGTGCCAGACTCATATGCGCTTTAAAAAGGTCAAAATAAATCATTAGGA
>JAQIXX010001495.1:0-33115 GCA_034700605.1 Willowsia nigromaculata
CCGTGTTTTCAAATCGTGTTGCACCAAACACGACACGATTTACAAATCTCCAAATCGTGTACACGTTTCCAGTACTACCTTATAGTGTCATGACCTAAGATAATGCATCTAAAAGGCGAGTGATTAGTCTCGTCCCCTTTAATTCTGATTGGAAAAAACTAATGGAAGTATGCATACCTTTTTCCTATTCTAGTTACTAGTTACGGAGTTACCTGCTTACAGTAGCTCCCTTGATCAGAGAAGGCCCGGCCGTTGGGACTTGGGCATACATAGCTAGTTCGCTAAAGGCAAATGTTACTTCTTGATAGCATGTGAAACTTGTTAATCGCATTTTATTGTTTACGTAGCTTATCCGGATATCCAGATAACCTGAGCCTGAGATGAGATCATATATTATGCAAGTTTTTTTTAAAGCTCAGGTACTACTGGTAAAACCGCTAAAGTAGACGGGAAAAATAGTATCGCACATTTAAAAAAAACAGAGAATATACCACAAAGTTTTCACTGCCCGTGAGAGTGAGATTTTAACTGAGAGCTTTGAGGGTTAAAACTGGCTCTAGACTTTAGATGTAAACACGAACTTGAACGATACATACGATGGGAGATTTTGCAAATTACAACTTAACAATTAGGTATTTATTGTTTCTTCCTACGTGTGAAACAAAAGTCACATACCTAATGTGGTTTAACTATTATGCAAGGATAACCAAAAATAGCATGATAAAAATCGTCAACTTTGCAACTTTGTACTTGCACTTAACTTTCTGGATTACCTTATTTAAAATTCAAGCAAAACAAATTGCGCATACATAATTAACATGGAATGGATTAGTTTATATCCAATTACATACGTTGTTACGTACTTCCTTATGTGCATACTTTTATAGCTAATTTCAGACTGAAATTAGTACATACACTAATCTAGCATTTTCTTGAAAGCCTATTAATGCTAGCTAAGCTTGGATTGGAACGTGACTCCATGATATCAAGCAGTGTTCTTAATGTGACTTTAAAAATCTTGTCCATGTCTCAAAGATTTTAAAACGTAAGAAATGAGCAATTCCAGCTTTGTATTCAATCGAAACTTCTTTGAGTTTTCGAGATCATAGTAAGTAGATCATGATTTTTTCCACGTTGTATCATTTAGCCCCTAAATCGTTGAAACACTCTACACTACTGTATGATTGCGAATGATACAACTGGAGAGTATCAAACATAGGTTACTAAATTACGAAAACATCTTTAGGGTTAGTTGACGTTAATGTATCTACACAATAGTTAACAGTGCAATGCTATATGCTATATAACAAGATTAAAACTGGAAAAATAGCAAGGGAAGAAAAACAAACGATTCTTCTCATATTATGTTACAAACAAGCACAAAGGTGGGTTTACAGGTTTTATGCATTAATCTAATACAAGTAATGTGTTACTTTTTTGTCATTTTTTTGGCACGTAGGTAATTGATTTTTGTCGAATAAGTTCCAGCCTTTACCTATACAACAGCAACAGCATAACACACAACTCACTCTAACACAAAACATTGAACATTGCAAATGTTTGATGACATGTTAAACTCCCTCTTAAAATGTTAGACTCTAAAAGTTTCAATCATTGTTGCAATTATATTCGAAATGTCATGCGGCACGTGTTCATAAGCATTAAAGAGTGGTTTATAATTCTTATTCTAGTTATAAGTTGCATTAAATCTTTACTAATTTTTGAAGTCGATTGATGCACCAGATGCGATATTTATTAACTCACATTCAGATATGCTTTTAATCGTGAATTGTATTTTTCGAACATTAACATCTATCTCAACAATGATCTTAACCACTCAAGTCGAATCTGTTGGTGTTGGTATTCTGTCATCACCACTAAACATAATATTTCATGTGCTGTGTGTGTAGTATTTAAATGAAAAAGATACATTAGAAAGATATCCAGATGAACTTGGCATACATGAATCGAATGGAAATACCGAATCCAATCCAACAATACTAAATTGGGCATTGTTAGTTCGTTAGTAATTGTGTTTGTCATGTCATTATTGTATCTGCATAACATTCAGGTACCCATAATATTATATTATTAAAGATAAGTTGGATCAAAATGAAATGACGAAAAACATCAAATGAAACTGCTTAGTCATATTAGTCAATCTGTTTTCTGGAGTTTCATGTATTATTAGAGATTGGAGTTCCGTTGCGATTTATTCACATAATGTATGTTTATCACAGGCAATTGATTGTGAGTCAAAATGCGGTTTTTTGTTAATCACGTTGTTGTACCGCCCGTAATGGAGACTGACATAACTATAAAGTGAAACATTCTTTGTCACACGTTGTTGCGCTATAATACTGCGTATAAGATAAATAGGAATCCACGATGATAACTACAGTTAATGAAAGTAATGCTCTACTAGAATTAAAGATGGTTGATTTTATTTTTGCAGATTGGAACAGGGTTCGCTTGTGGCTCGTTGTTTTGTTCAGCGTTGATTGTTATCATTACCCGTAAAATACGTGAGGTGCATTTCACTGTTATGACGGTGGTGTTTGGAATCATTGGAGTTGTTCAAGCACTTTTACTGATATACTTCTTGGGTCATTTCAACCTTCCAACGGAATTGGCGGACTCTTTCCTCGTAGCTGGAGTTTCCGGACTTTCATTTTTAGGGCAAATGGCCATAGTTTTGGCATTGAAATTCGAACAGGCTGGACCTGTTGCCCTGATAAGGTCTTGTGATGTACTATTTGGATTTTTTTTCCAATATGTCTTCCTAAGTGTGGCACCGGATGCTTATAGGTAATTATGCTATAAAATCTATAAATATTTTCTGATCGATATCCGGTTCAAACATTTGTAGATTTCTTCAATAAAACGATAATAAATATGCTGTGCTTTTTTCATAGTGCCATCGGTGCCGTGATTGTCCTCAGTGGAGTTTTATCGATAGGATTCCGGAAATGGTTGAACACGCTACCCCAAGAGGATAGTAGACGGAAAAGATGGTGGTTTATTTTAAAGTAGTAAGTTGAAAAGTGGAGTGAAATAAAGTTATTTTGAATTTGTTATATTCTGCATACATTTACAGCGTTCAATGCACCCCGTCTACATAATATTATTATAGGTTGACGATACGTTTTTGATGCAATGCTTAATTTTTACCAATTGATTTGCTTCTTTATATGTAATTATATTTTACTTTGGACATTTACCATTAAACCTTGTGATACTGTGATTTACATTACTCTGTTATTAATTGTGTACTGTTTTAGAAAACGTTATAAATAAACTGACGAAAAAAATCATGTACAATAATAAATTGAGTTGGCAATGATATCACAGGTTTATTATTTTTATACATGAAAGCTTGATAATAAGTTAAGCTTGAGAAACTCATAATTTACAACTGAAAAACAGGTGTACTTAAACAAACAGTAATATACAAAATGTAATACGAATTTAACTTGTTCCATTATTGACATGAATGTCTTGACTAACTTTTTGGAACAAAATACGAATCAATCGATCTGGATTTAGCGGGTAAGGTAACTGTCTTTGCACCCCTTCCTCTCTTTGATCCAACAGATGAAGCTCCTCTCCCCCGAGGTCTTTTTAATGCAACTCTTTCTGCAGCAGCGCCTACAGCATTTCCTTGCGGTAGGTCTGGACGAGAGTTCCTTTCCACTGCTGGCAAACCGTTTAATTCACGAGATAAATCTTTAGCAAAATGATAATCCATATGGGACGTGAAATCCCATTCCACAATTTTCTTTCCACATCGCTCACATTCTTTGAGTATACTAGAATTAGCTTCAGAGAGCTCATTTTTGGAAGGGGTTTCTGGTTTGCGAGAAAATAAAGTACTCGTTAATTTCTTAGGACTTTTACGTGGACTATGAGAAGGAGGAGCACTTGCATGAAATTGGAAAAACGGTTTTCGCTTTTCTTTATTTGTCACAGTTTTGTCAACTTTAGTCGGGGTTAAACTTATCTCATTCCGCTCCTTGCACGCGGCACCTACACTTTGAATCTCAGATATGTCTTGGTTGAGTTCCATATCGCCATTTGATATCACTGATGATTCCTCACTCAACGTTTTACTCGGTCCCGGAACAGGAGCACCGTGATTACCTATACTTTTGACAGTCGAATTAGAGTTGGGCGTAGATAAACTGGATTTAGACGAAGAAACTGAAGGTAACGGTTCAGTTTTGCTGCCCTCGTTTGTTTGATTGCTAAAGTCAGCACCACATGAAGCAACCGAGGCGCTTATACTAGTTGTTGGTTTTGCTTTGAAATACTCATCTATTCTGAAACATCCTGTGACATCAACTTCATCCTCAAACTTTGAAGCAATAAGACCAAGGGAATTTATCGGGAGGACACTGAAAATTTAAAAGAAACGTTTATGACAAGTCTTCAAATATTCATGGCATGCGTTTTTAGACTTTTACATGAAACAGATCAAAATACTGCTTACCCCACGACTTGATACAGCTTTTCGATAGTGGAATACGCCTCCGCCGCCATCCTCTCTGTATTGTAATGAGGAACACCGCACGACCGAGAAAGTGCATTTTGATTTTCAAATTTAACATGAAGAGTTAAAGTTTTTGCACGTCTATTATTCTAGAAAAGAACAGACAAATAGTTTCGTATTGGAGACACTCCAATGTGTAAAATAAAAAGTTTAAAGTAACACATAAAAACATAAGCTTTACCACTTCCAAATCCCTTTGAATTCTTTCTACAACCTCAGTAGACAACTGATTTATCCAAAACTTTGCCTTATCCTTAGTTTTTAAAGCTTCCGGCCCAAAGAAATTTTTATTGCACCCGATAGATTTTGGCAGCTGTCTCGGAGTCACAGCTTCGTCATCATAGCCAAGTGAAAGTTGATAGAGCCAAGCACTAAAAACCAAAAAAAAATAATAATTCACTTTCCAGTCCACAATAAGTACAAATACAAATGTGAATAGTTACTAATACTAATATACCCTGTTTTCGAGCCCAATGCATTGCACAAATCCTTTTCAGCATATTTTCTTAAATCGCTCATGTATTTACAGCCCAGACTTTCAACATATTCACCAAGTTTTCCACCCAACCCACGAACTTTTCCAATTTTAGTTGTTGACCACAGGTTTGTAACCGACGAATGGGGTAGCACCGTCTGCTTATTTGGTTTATTTATTCCGCATACTAATTTGGCTAGTACCTAATAACGAAAGGAAATGTTGCGAATTCATTTTAAAGTGAGGGCTACTACAGGGCGGGTCTACAACTGACTCAATTTGTTTGAAATGGCTATGATACCTTGTTGTGGGCAATTCCAGCAGAGCACCGAAAATCGGTTTTTTTGTAGACAGCATCTCTCATTTTTCCTACAATTTCTGCACCAATCGCCAGTTTTATATCATCTAGCGATGGCAATTCATCGTTTTTCAAAGACTCTAGCCATTCCAGGGTAGATTCATATCCTAAAACAAAGTTAGTAGATAAGTATTCCATATCCAGTGACCGCAGAGCGTGTTCACCCCATGTTGAAGACGTATCTTGTGACTGCAATTCTCCCAATCGTAGATCCACCGCTTCAGTAAGGTCTATATAAGCTTCATCTATAGACGCTCTTTCAACACAGGCACTAAAATCGGTTAAAACGTTTATGACTTCTCTTCCAGCATCTCTGTACCTAAATTTTGAAGGAATATCACTTTTTAATATAGTCCCTTAATCAACTGTCTTGCTGCTATCACGTTTCCAAAGTATATTTTTGCACAACTTACTTGGTAAGATCAGCCTTTCCCCGGTTCTCTGGAACGCGAACCAACTTAATTTCAGGACAAACCGCTTTAGCATCATCCCCTCTCATGTTCCTTGTCACTCCTTTAGCTCTTGCCTCGTAATTAACTGCGATGATTCTGTTTCAAAACACACGCGGAATCACAAAAATTTGAATTATGTGACAATTGGAGTTTTACCCTTTTTACTGAAAACTGAAGTTACTTACCCACCACCTTTGTATGCTTTATACCTGCACGGAAGAAAACAAAAAATGGGTTTTAATTAATGTCAGTCCCTTTTGAAGATGCTGTTGCTGCATCAAACTACTGAGAATGATAAAACGAAAAACTAAATGCATATTACTAAATATTTTTGAAAATTCAACATACTGTACAACAGCCGCTGGGACACCTTTAATTGAAGGATCGTCCCGTTCCTCCACTTGAACATAAAAACAGTCCATATCCACCAAGGCAATGATTCGATTTGTCGAGGTCACAGAAATAGTACTAGCCATGTTTTCACTCTTCTCTCAAGGCGTGGGACTTTAATTGACGGACACTAATCAGAGCACTATATCAGTAAAATCTTTGTAAACTGGACTATTAATTGCCCCTACAACTCAAACAAAGTTAATATATACACGACTGAAAAGTTTTCTTTATTCTTGAAAAATATACAATAAAATTTGCAAAGTGTCAATGTCACATTCGCATCTGCTGGTTTTTGTGGAATTTGTCAGCTGTCTCGATTACAAATGAGCCCTTTGTTGACTTTTTAATGTATTTCGCGAGCTTGTAAACCAAATAGAGTGCTTTGAACTTCAACGAGAGAACAACGCAAACTCAACGTTTGTAAATACTATTTGTATTTACGTGCACCTTGTTCCCGGTCGCTCCTTTGTTAGTTTTCTCTCCTGTGATAGGTACATAGAGCTGGTTGCTTGCTATTCTTTTTTTTACACAGATGATCTTCTTGCGCAACGGTTTTTTCAGCGTTCGCTTGAGACTCGTGTTCATGTTGTGACGTGCTAGCTTTCTTGCTCTATCTAGTGCCGCACTGTCCTTGCGCTGTTGGTTGGTGTTGAGTACAGCCTTGCCTTTCACCGATCCGATTAACGACCAAGGGAAAGTAGAAAGCGGAAGTGAAAGTTGAAGAGAGAGAAAACATGTTTGAGAATATTTGAAATGAGTAGTATGCAACAATGAAATTATTGCAAATATTCTCGTGTATCTTTACAAGAGCATTGGAGATTTCTCTTGAAACTATATATTTTCAATTTTTCTTTATTAAAACGAGATGTTAGTTACATTTAACTCTTCTCGTGGAAAAGGAACGGATGTTAGTACATGTCAGCAGTGTTATTATCATCATCATTATTTTTGTTTCATGCAAAAAGTATGCACATTATAATTTCTTTTGTACAGGTATGAAATCAGGACTTCTTTCGTTGTCACTGTTTTACACAATTTGTTTCAAGATTTGGTTGGATCACAACTTCAACAACTTGCTTGCTTGTTTATATGTTTCTTGTACTTTTACTTTATGCAAAAATACCTAATAAAAGACAGTATACATTTATGCAACATTTTGCAAACCATATACTTTCTTACTATATAACAGTTAATCAATGGGTTGAATTCAATATTTTATGCATGTTCAGTATTTATCGTAAACTTGCAATCCAAAAATTTCCAAATTATTCATTATGATTAAGGTGCTACAGACGCATGCGCATGCGTTAACAGTTTAACACCCATTCTCCCTCTTTCTTCGTCAACGTTTTTCAAGTCAGCTTCAGCTTTCTTGAGTGAACTCTTTAAATTCTTTTTCATAATGGCAATGGCTCGGCTCATTCAACGGTTTTTATCTTTCTTGTTGTGTTTTATATCAATATTTTGCCCTGAACCTCTCTTAAAAGCTCCCTTGCTTTCATCATTGTTGTACAATATTTTTGAGGCTACCTCTGTAATCTTTCCTGATAATTAAGAAGGTCTTGTTGTAAAAAATACTGTGTACGATAAAAATTTGTAAATGACACATGAGAAGCTTTATCAAAAACATCGACAAATGATTTCTGGCAATAAAAGCCTTACTCATGCACAATATGTTAGGCAATTTGTACGTGCTATATGTGGTTATGAATTTACACCAAATGCGAGCGATGTAAATATTCTTGTAGATAATTCAGATAAGCTGAAACTGAATGACAAAGGTGCTTCAAATAATGTGCAAATTGTTAGGATGAAAGCAGTGGTCCTCCTACCGCATATGCTGGATAGTGCGCTACTGCATGAAAATGTTATTTTAAGGGCACGTTATTATCAATTAGTGGAAGAATACAGCGAGCTCTCATAAAATAAATGGAGATATTCTTTTTACGACTATGGTTGAACTTTTCAGCGTCATTGAGAACGTGAATATACTTCCGGTAATAGTACAATTCCTGGCTAATTGGCCTAAAAATGGGTGGTGTTGTAGCTAATCTCTACAATTTAAATGATTAGACATGAAAAGGATATTTTTGCATTTCACCACTTCTTTTGGTGATTATAAAAAAGATTACGAAATCTAATATATAATGAACTGATTTTTAAAAAGAAATGATTCCGACCCTGATTATTCAATGTTGCTTTTTGCATTTATGATTTTGTTAAACTGGAATTTTTCTGAGAAACTAAACAAAGTAACAATATCTACCTATGCACTTGTGGCAGTGGCTACACATTTTTAATGATGGATCATCAGGTTAAGAAGAGTGAGTAGCTAATAGTTAATTAATTATAGAAATAGAGAGTTGAATTTGCAAGCAGCGAAAGGTGATGAAAGAATATTCTAAAACACAACGTAACACAATATTTTCACCACTTCACCAGTACTACTATATAACAAAAGAATACGGGTAAAAGGAAACTAGAGAAAATATAACAAAAAACTACAATAATAAATTATGTATTAGAGATCTAAAATAATACCATATTATATAGGCGAGGTGCCAGCACAGACAGTAGAGCTGAAATTATTGTTATTAAAGTAATTTGTCATGCGTGAAAAAGTCAGAAAACTACGTGTTGTTTCTTTCAAGTACGTACAGTTAGCATAATATCGTTTTTAAAAACCCTGTTAAACTTTATTGCAACCGCACTGTATCGTTTTCTCCTTAAAATAAAAAGCTGGCGGAAATAAAATCTCCAACATATTATTTCGCAAAAACTACTAAATTCTACAATGCTACATACTACTATATATAAATGGTATTCATACACAGCATATAATATATATATGATTCGGATTATTTACAGATTTTACCTTCAATCATATAGCACGTTTAAATATTATGTACAATATGCATCAAAATGACTACCATATAGTAATAATAATAATTTTCTTTTCGAAAGTCTTCTCTTTGAACAAAAATTCTAGAAAACATACGCAATATATTCAATATCATCAGACACATTTTAAAATGAGAATATTATATTTCGATTTATTTTACTGGGGTTTCTCTGAAAAAGTAACCATAATATATGTATATTAAGTATACTCGTACGCTGCAGGTAATATAGGCTCTTTCCAGAAATTGTATTAATGTTTCAAAATTGATAATAAACCATTATCAACTATGAATTAACAGAAGTATATAAGTAGTTGTATATTGTAGTAAATGCTTACTGTTCATATGAGAAAATTTGTTTCATGTGAGAAAAAGTAATGTCTCTAACGAAATAAAGTCGTGGTGGTGGTATGTTAGCTGAGTTTTAACATGCTTGTTCGTTCAATAGCGACCTTATGACGAAAACAACAAGTTTAGAACCTTCGGTTGGAAGGAAATTTACATTTTTTAAGCATCTCCATATACGCTCCCTCCTCATCACATTTAATGATGACACTTGAATAATATTGAAATTTCAAAAAACGTTTCAGAGTCCATCAGTTTGAAAAAGTGAAGTAGTAGATATTCGATAATGTTATGAACATTTTGTAAGTTTGACTGTTGGAAGTTGGGCTAGATTTTAAATTAGGCTTATAAAACCACTTAGCTTAATGTTGAGCTGCCCATTTTATGCTTTTTTTCTGGCGAATGCTTCTACTGACTCTTTTTACATTTTGGGAAAAATGCTGGTCCGTAGAATGCCAACCTTGCACAAAAAAAATTGTCATTTTACAGAGAGATAGCTGCTTTAAACACTGAATTTCACTCGATAAAAATATTTCACTACTCGGACAGCAATGACTGAAAACATTGAGTAGCCCCTTTCGTTCGCTTTCCCGGTAACGTTACTTTCTAAGCATTTTCTCCTAAACTGTTTATTTTTTTGAACATTTAATATGATTGTTTGTTGTTGTGAAAGTATAGTTAAGTGGAATTTCAATCGATACGTACTCCGTACATTACACAACTCACTCATGTGTTTGTGGAAGTCAAATTTGTTTTTAGATATTCAAATTTTTATTATTACAATCAAAAAGAAAATTTTTGGTGCGGCGACACAAAAACATACACATAGATTTTGTTTCTAAAGATTTTTAACTGAGGTCTCTGTCTTCTAAGTACCTATACTCGAACACAAACCCATCCTTTTTTCGTTGACTCCATTTTTCAATATCAAAGTAGATATAGGTTCCCTGCAACAACATACAGCAAATCATTTACAGAACGAACATTTTATTTTACGAGTAACGTGCTAGCTCAGATCAACAATTTGCTTTGGTACATACCTGTTCGAACTCTTCGTTAATGACCTTCGGCTCTTCATGCCTTTGAAACCACATCATATACTTCGTGTGAAACCTCCAGCTTTGCTTTTTGAGGACTTTTGCCGCCATATACTGAGCTTTAGTCCCTTCCAAATAATAGAAGATGAAGAATAATGTCTCTATCGACAGTCGCTGGAAAAATTCCAGGGAGTCCGCATTCGCCATAGGATGCTGCAAAGAAGAAAATATTAGATTTTGAAAGACATGCTACGTTAAACTTGTTTGAACGAAATAATAATAATGTTTGAAATTATTTGGTTGTCTGGATCCCATGACTGGAGCATTTAGTTACCTGAGGATAGTATGGAGGTGTAGGAATGGGATTTCTAGGCAGAAACTGCCTCATTCTTTCTGCATCAGCTGGAACCGGCATGTGATAATGTGCGGAGTCTAACATTTGGAATTGGTACTGATGTTCTTTTGAGAGAGGAACCGGGCCTAACGGCGCGACACCCAACAGTGGTGGGATGTGCGCGTCCTGAGTCTTATTCTCGGGTACATCTGGAAATAATGGAGCGTAATAATGACAATTATTGTCGCAAAGGTTTTAAGCACAGAACTGTACGCAATATAAAAAAAATGGCACTTACTGCTGTCACCGAGGTTGAGACCAGTACGATCGAGTACATCTTGCGCCATCGTTTTCAGAGACGCCATAGCATCTCCTCCCTCTTGAAGAATGCGATTTAGTAAAATTTGATCTTGTTGCCTCATATAATCAGAAATTGGTGTGGTATCACGACTCTGCAAATAACCACCACACAAAATGAGATTACAAAGTACACCATATGTATGGAGTAAGAAAGCATAGCAGATCTGAAGTAAAGTAATTCTAGGAATAAGGGTTTAACCCAGAAGAAAAACAGTAACAGTGTTCAATGTTTTTGGCGACAAGGTTATTAATTAAATTGAGTACAAAACACGACTTACACTTCCTGTTTGACCGCCAGATCCCTGCATTTGCAACTGTTGGAGTTGTTGCTGCTGTTGCTGAGAAAGAAGGTTGTTCGAGCTGGAATTACTATGACTTGACGCTTGAACGCCGGTACTTGATCCTAACAGACTGCTACCATCTCTGCTGCTACTACTCACAGCACCAGGTGCCATATTAACACCTCCTTGGGCGATACTCGTCGCAGTTGATGTTGTCATAATCAAAGGAGAATTGGATGAGCTGAGAGCTGTTACACTTGCTCCACCACCACTATTATGGTTAAGCATGCTAGTCAGGCCAATCACATTTGACGTACCACCCAGCACAACACTATTAGAACTGTTACTATTACTACTGCTGCTACTGATGTTACCACTAAGAAGTGAACTACCACCATTCACATTACTAACAACGCCCATAGACGACACACACGAAACATTAGCGGCAAACGCAGATAGATTGTTCGACATCCCCGCAGCGGCCAACCCAGAGGCCCCCACTGCGCCTGGAGTCCCGAATACCCCATAAGTTGGCTGCTGTGAAAACGCTGAATGGTTATTCGACTGTTGAGAGTTCGTGTCCAAACCAGTTGAATCCGTGAACGGCTGGTGATGAGATAAGTCGGTGCTACTAGTGATGATATTACTATTTCCCGATCCTACAACCGATGATGATAGCTGGCTGCAGCCGAGCAATGATGTTCCGTCAGGGGTTAACGACGAGATAAGTCCATTTTCTCCAACCATGCCTACGGATGCCGTGATGTTCTCTGTTGAATTAAGTTGTTGATGCGGACTTGAGTGGTCACCTGATGTTTCACCATTCTCAGTTATGAGACCATTTGCCGCTGATATCGTCGCTCCGTCACTTGCACCTGTCAAGAAAAGAAGCATTGTTTTATTTTTCTGTAAAAATCATCGTTACGAATCCTCCAGTTTTTTTTATTCACACAATAATATTGGTTTTTAAAAGAAGTTTTGTTACAGTGCGAGCGAATTCTCATATACTTAAAATGCATATGAAAACTGTTTGGCACTTTCATTAATTTAGCACAATAATGATAACTTTCTCCTCACCAATCATATGAAGTGAGCAGAAAAATCATCAAATTCAAAATGTGTGCATAACAAAACCCTGTGCCATATTTAACTCACTTGTATTCGAATTCACTGTGGACGAGCCCTTAGTAAGTGGTGATTTTGAAGCGCCTCCTGATGCTGTTCCCCCTGATGTAGAAGACGAGTTATTGTGCTCCACACAGTCAATATGAGCTGTTAGATAAAGAGCATACAACACATTCATTATTGCCAAGAATGCTGCATTTTGGAAAACCGAAGGTTCTTGAGTGCAAAAATTGTGTCAACCTAGGTGTCCGTTTAACATCGTTAGTCAAACGGGGCATAATTAGGTTGAAACCAGTTCTCATTCTTTTTCGAGACCTTTAGCACCGAGATACCATTGAATAGGAATATCCTAGTGACTCTAGGCTCGCAAATTACAGCAAATCTAATTTTAAACATCAATGTCGGATCTGGGAATCGAATGGGCGACCCCCGCTTTCAATCTACAGCCTTACACAACTTGTACACGAGTACCTTACTTTTCCATTGGGATATTTACTTGCACGTTATACGACTTTTCCAGGTTTTAAATTAATGCTACAAAATTAATTACTTACATAAAGTTTTTGCGTTGTTGAGAGCGTTATGGTAGTTTTGAGTTTGGGTAGGAGACGATGAAAGCGAGGATAAAGATGAAACATGGTTACTCAGTCCCGAACTCGGTGATGAGTTATTAGGAGTGGCTACGTTCTTTGGAGGAGTTCCTACTACTCCAACTCCTTTACTTGCTGGACTGGGACTATGATTTGCTTTCATCGCGACTGGTCGTACGACCTGCAAATTTAAAATAATATAAATTAGATAACTCTTTTTTTTTTGATTTAGTGCATTCCTTACAAATGGCAAGAGATATGAGGAGGATTCTTACTTTCGAGGAATCATCGGAAGATTTTCTTCTTTTCTCCGGGTCACTACTACTGTCCCTGGAATGGATGGGAGAAGGTGAATTGTTCCCGGAAGTGTTGGACGTCGGTGTTTCACCCAACTCTCCTTCGCCTGTTGAATTAAGCGCTAGCGCTGTCAGCGCGTTTTGTTGGGCAATTCCATCGTCAAACTAATCGAATCAAAACATACATAAATATTATAATAATAAATAAATCTAAACGCGCCAACAGATTAAAATGGATAATGCCTGCGTACCTCTTCTAATCCTTCAATATCATCATACAGGAATTCGTTCTCTTCAAATTCGGGCTCTTGGTTTGATTCCAAGTAATATTCAATATCGTCCTTAATTTTTTTGACTTGCGATAAGAACTTTCTCAACTATAAAACCATAAATAATAAGCATCAGTTTTGCCAA
The DNA here is from genome assembly GCA_034700605.1 of Willowsia nigromaculata. NCBI lineage: Eukaryota > Metazoa > Arthropoda > Collembola > Entomobryomorpha > Entomobryidae > Willowsia > Willowsia nigromaculata. Next base: position 13,910 of record JAQIXX010001495.1, read on the forward strand.
GTACACCACAATGTTAACAATCAAAATTCAAGTTATTATTGTCGCCACCCAGGTATCCAAATTCGACAAACACGATATTTGGGGCATAAAGGTTGCGCTAGGTATTCATTTTCGAGACCTCAAGCACTACTTTACATTTCAAAATAGTAAAAGCAGTGACTCTAGGCTCGAAGAAAACACATAAAGAGGTACAAGAAGAATTTTAAAGTTACAGATAAAGAGACTAAAATGTTATTAATAACACACTATCACTAAAGCTATCAATTCTAATTTATTACTACAATATCACAAAGCTACTTATAGAAATCTGGTAGGCTTAATTAATACCGCATTTATGTCGACAGAGAGATTGTCCAACATTCGCAAGATGGTCTCCAATTTCCCCATATGAAACCTATGTCGTTCCATTGAAACTTTTAGCTCGTCCATTCGTTCCTGCTTATCTTTGTCTAGCTTCTTCTTCTTTCCAGCCATAATCGACTCGATCTCACACTCCATTTGATCCATTTGAATCTGAATTTGATCTATCGATGAAACTAGCCAGTTGTTCAGGTCTTCTCGCTCTCTCGTCGTTGGGTCTACTTTCTGGGCTGCACCAAGACCTTCTTTCGAATATGCCTTAGTCTTCGTTTCTCGCTCCACGACCTTGAATCGCTCCATTTGCTGTTTTTATTACACCAAATGAGACAAATTAGTATACTGAATCTGGGTATGCACGTATAAATGAGTAAGCAGATCACCCTGTTACTCAAAGAGTTACTTACCGTTTCAATGAGCTTTCTAGTATCGACAAGTGTACTCTTGTCTTTGATCTCTCCGGAAGCGATCCATGATTTAATTTGATCCCTAAGTCTCTGGAGTTTCTTGATCTCCTTCTTGAGATCTGTTTCGTATTTCTCTTTCTGATTGGTGTTAGTAGCATTATGCACTTTCTGCCAAATATCTTCAAATGTTTCGACTCCTTCGGATACTTTTTTCAAGCATCTATCAATTTCACCTGCAATAAATTAAAAAAACAAATATACGGTTTAACTCCTTTTGCTCGTAAACATCAAATTCTTTAGGTAGAAACAGTAGTGTGTTGTTGCAAATAGTTATAAAGATTCCAAACAAATCTCTTCTCCCGATATATGGAATACTGGTCAATCTGTTCCAGACCAGCCACAAAGATCAATTTAAATGTGAAAGGGGATTTAATGAGTGATTGGATTGAAGATGGGCCTTTTAGGACTTTAAATGCTATCCATCCAACACTACTATCATTACATTGGTTGTTGAACTGATTGATTGCGTTCATCTGGGGAGGCGCTTGGCGCTTCCTGTATGCATCCGAATAATATGAACTTCCGAAATGTCATCCAACTCACCTGCCAACTGGTACAACCCTTGGTGTCTTAAACTATTAACGTAGCGGTCATACAGCTTTCGCCGTTGTTCAGCCCTCAGCGCTCTCGCTGCCGCTGCTGCATCACTATCACCACTCCCACAGTCGTCGTACATCCCTAATCTATTATACATTATCACAAAAAATTTTGCCCCTCCACACTTCAAACCTATCCAATTAATTCTCACTTAAATGCTAAAATGATGGTCAAAAAGGAATCACCTACTAAAACTCTACATTAGTCATAATTCATAATTACTAATCACTCACTGACTACCAATAAACCTAAAACCTAATTCTCAAAACAATATACAACCTCCACTTTTAACGACCATCCAAGAACGATTAACTACAAAGATTTGCACAAAATTTATCAAAGCCTAACGTTGTGACGCTGAACCGGCTGTATGTGTTATTGCAGTATTGTACTCCTACTCCTATCATTAACTCAAAATAATTAAGAACAACTGACTTGACTAGTTGGGATATTAAAAGTAACTAAATGACATCTTCTGGTCATCTGACTGATCTTGAGCTGACTCTCGCCTGCCTGCCTGCTAGCAATGCAAATGCAATATACAATCGACTGGGGCATCAACTTGATTTTTACAGGTATATTTTTAAATGCAAAAAACTTGTAAACAAAAGGTGAAAGTTGCACTACACATGAAAGGCAGAATGAAGTGAAATTGTAAACAATCAACTTCATTAATGAACCTTGCGAGATGATACTGGACAATAAGATTTCGGGCGGCTTTCAACTGATTCTGATGTGAAATGAACTCCTGAACTGACTGAAAATCATTCGGTTGTATCAAGTATCGTCTTCGTTTCGTTTCTACTTGAACAGTCCCTCTGACTGGTGCCCCGCGTGCAGAACCCGGCGCATAGAAAGGTTTATATGCGGAAGCGAAGCATGTTGGTTGGATACTTGGATGACTAATTATAAAAATATGAGTGCAGCAAGTACGACTAGGTACTCCAACATTTTTTGTTTCCAGAAGTTTCTTAACAAATTTGTTAGCTGGCTTAGATTGCCTCTTGAGATGCCGATTAGAGAATGAATGAAGAGTATTCACTACTAGAGACTTAAAAGGTATCTGACTGACATACAGTGAAATATCAAATTTGCATTTTCTACCCATTAGGTTATTTTCATGATACTTTTTAAAGGTCAATCCTACATCGACCTATATCGTAGAATAGCTTCAATTTATGTTTGATTCTTGTACTGAATCTGGTACCTCTAGTCAATTAATTGATATGCATGTCATTAGACACCTTACCTCGAGCTTTCCTGCGTGGGTAGTTACCCTGTTTATTATCCTTTCCTCATTATTTCGCTGGTGTGGTTTACTTCCAACACTATGTGCAAATTATTCATGAAATTCATGATATTCATTTAAAATATCAATCCATAGAGTCCACGCCGTACTACATAACACATTATGCACCCATGATATGATGGCCCAGTTGTACAATACTTGCGACTTGCACTATAATCAATTTCCTCCCATTATGGTATGTCTGTTCTGCTGTCCACAGTCCACACCCAACGTCAATTATTAATATTCAAATTATAAACCAAACCTTTCACCGTGACCGATTTGCACAGGAAATATGAAATATTTTCACAGAAATAATTCCAGATTCACATTACATGGGACACCAAACATGAGTACGCCATTACAGAACTATATTTTCTATGAAAATGCATGATAAATATTAAAAATGGGGAATATCATGATCATTCCGACGCTCCCTTTGAAAATAAATTTTGACAGTTTGCTTTCATATAATTCAATCACGCTTGCTAACCATGAAATTCAATCACAAATCCTTTGCATTTCACTATTATTGCTTTGTTAATGCTAATATTCATGTCATGTTCATGTTACATCCTGGCTGCTGACACGTTGACATTTATTGCAATCCTGCATGATGCCAAATGCCAACGCATGCTTTCACCAAATAACGTAATTATGCGCATGCAGAAAAGCACCGAACAACAACGGATATAAACATTTTTCGTCTTGTTTCAGATAAAAATGGCATAATTGAAGAAAAATGATGAGAAAAGAGGAGACTTTACCTTGAAGTTTTCTAGTTGCTGCCATTGCTATGACCTCAGGCAGGATGCTCGAAGAGGTAGGTACATAGTCGAGCCTCAGTTCTTCCAAGCACACGCTTTTATTTTTTTCGTCAGTTGCTTTTAATTTCGCAACTACTCCAACAGCAGAAGTAGTAGAAGTTTGTGGCTCCAAAGGGGCTTCTTTGATTATCCGATCCGACTTTTCCTTCCCTGATTCCTTTCTTAAATTATGCACAGCACTGCTGCAATCCGTCCCGATCCGTTAAATTTACAAAGATTGAGTTCCACACACGGATCTTCACCACCACCACGCAGCTGACTTATCTTCAAACAAAATTCAAACACAACGCATGAAATAAGAGCTTCAGTTTCGCATGCACATCAAATATCAACGCACAATCTTTCAGCGCCTTGCTTTTCCTCAATTTTCCTTCAACTTTCACCCTAACATCTCACCCGAATCTTCAGACATACCACTAATCACCCTAAAATCCTACATTGGCACCACAATACCACTACCGAGATGCATCTATCACTAACCTTTCAACTGCTTTGCAAAAACTTTCATGATAACTTTCAAAGAAATTTGTCAAAAGAGATTATAAACCTATCCAAAGAATACAATGAGTTTAAAACAACTTTCAATATTTTAACTGTGATTTCTTCGTCCATTGTCGAAGCTGATTACTGATTTGGTATAAAATTCATACTCCAAAAATATGCATGCAAATTGCAAATATATGACTCCTGCCCTGTCATCTCCTTCGTTTCCTCAGTCTCTCAATTCCCTGCATCTTTTGCGATTTGCCTTCACACCTTGAAAATGCAATCTGCTATAAATGAATCATTAACAAATTTAAACATTTTGTATCACATCATAAAAAGCAACTTTCTTCATTTGTTTTACCTACTCCTCTTCTTCAATAGTTGTGAAAAGTTTAAGCGGTAAAAGTGTCAAATCAATAGAAGAGGTTTAGACAACGGTCTTTTCTTCAGATGGCTTTTGTTTTAATTTTAACTGTGTACGTTTTATATAGCGTGCACAGTGAAACAAAAATGTATTGTTCTTTTTTTATAGTTCCAAGAATTCACTTTGTACAGAAATCGATGTGACAAACGAAAACACACTGCTTGAATCTCTTGTCCCAGTAAATGTTTAACAACCAAATTGAGTAGCGCGTTTAGTGAATACTCGTGCGTGTGAAATGTACATATATTTTTTCGCAAACGACAAAATTAATTTCTCTGGTCAACTTTTAAACAAATTTTTTATATACAAATCTTTAGATCAATCCTTGTTTGTTTCTTGTGATTTCCTCTGTTTTGTGCATAATTGAAAGATTGAGAGACACATTTGATTACAGTTTTAATTTTTCGTGTGTGTAGTTTTTTTTATGATAGATTAGGAGAGATTAAAATTTTCTGCACAACAACAACTGCTACAATATATATTTTCTTTCTCTCTTGTTTTTCTGTGAGCATGAATTATACGCGATGATGTTGATGATGATGAATATGACGATAATAATAAGTTGTGTAGTCAAAATGCACACTCTCAAAACTAATATTTTGCTATATATAGGAATTGAGTGAGAAACACTAGTTTTTTTCGTGGCTGCTAAAAGTGTAGAAAAAAGATAACTTTGCTACATCTATAATATTATATCCGTACATGCATGAACATTAGTGGAAAATGTGTAATAATCAAGAGAAATAAAAGTATCAAAAAATTTGTAAATACCAAAACTGTTCGTCGTGTTAGTCGTAGTTTTTAGTAAACAATAAAGGGCAATTTTTTACGATGATGATGATGTTGTTGATGATGATGATGATGGATATTGGGGGATATAGTTTTCTCACCAATACTACTACATTGTACCTAAAAAAGCAGCAGCAGCAGAGAAGCAAGAGAAGAAATATATAGCGAAAAAAAAATATATTGAGTTATGCATGTAGAATTTCATAGAGGTTTTGTGGGTATCGCTATGCTCATATGAATGTAGAAAATTTACTGTACATTTTATGCAGTACAAACTCAAGATCAGTATTTGTGGAGTGTAAAAGAAGAAGTGTAAAAGCAATTTTTATAGAGGATAGCATAACAGCAATAGTAGAAGCGAGAGAGAGAGAGGGTCATAAAGGAATACACATGAAGACGTAGTAGAAACAGTGATGATATGATAGTAGTACAGTTTTCAGTTGATTTTAGTTTTGAGAGTGTGTGCTCCTACTGCTGTCTCTACTTCTCCTGTGTTTAAGAGTTCTCTTTTTCGAGTGAACAGAGAGGATAAGAGAAAAAAGTCAAGCAGCGTAATTTTTTATGTGTAACATCATATCAGAAGACATGAAGCTATATTATGGTTCGTGTAAAAGGCATATTTAGTAGGTATATGTATTTCCCATAATATAAGACAAACTTTTAGATAACATAACCTATGCACTATCTGTATAATATGCGGGACTCTTGCCTGAAAGTAGTATACATCAAATAGAATTGCTTTACAAATGGTTGGGTAAACTACTCTATGAGAAGAAAGAGATTTGTCTGTCTGTGGAAAGTTTGAAATGGATAATGTAAAATGTTCCATAAACTACAATTAAATCAATTACAACAAAGTCGTTAATTATACTTGTTGTTAATATGTCATGCATGACTCATGAGTAAAGTATAATATCGACAGATTTATGACAGTTTAGACATTTTACACGACAAAGGGTTGATGCAGGTTACCCCATTATCGTCGCACTTCCCCCCATATTTCCACAGGATGTGATTATGTGATATGTGAGTCTTTGCATATAAAACTTTTGTCACCATGTGCAGTCTTGTGCTACTAATCTCACTGAAAAACTTAACATTGTACATACTTGCGCTACTTTTGCATAGTTATATTAATTATTAAAGATCAAAGATTATCGTTATAATGGGGATGCATACTGCATTAGTAACTTTTGTGCAGAAAAGCATGTGCATGCACGGAGAATGCATGCATACGGATTCGGATTCTCTTCACATACACATGTCTTCGTGTCTGTCTGTGCTCTTGGTGCTTGATACAGTTACTGAGATTAAAAGATGAGCATCATGCATAATCATATTTAGGAGATAGAGGACAATCATATATTATTGGTGCTAAGTTGTATAATAGGATAAAAATCATTTCATCAAAAATATGAAGGCACTTTTTTCACCTTTTGATATATAGATCTTACTTGGATTGCTGGCTGCTGCTGCGGTTCTCTAGCCAATAGCTTTTTATAGGCTTTTGATCTAGCCAGCAGTACCAGCATAGCGAGCTAGAGAGCTAACGATGATAGATAACTAGGTATACATAAAAGGAATACATAATAATTTTTTCTGCATTAAGTATCTTCCGTAGGTTTACTGGCTACTGCTGCTAACTACTGCTTATCAAAATATCAAGGTGTAGTTTAGAATATGATAGGTAGGTGCAGACAGGTAAAAATAGGCACGTATAATAGGAGTTGCGTGCATGGCCATGGTAAAGGTGAGTATTAGTATTACACTTTGTCTTTGTGAATGTGGCTCGGCTGGTTGGTGACGTTGACCATATATTAATCTATAGAGTGCGATGTAGTGTTAATCTGAATCTGAATGAACAACGCAACGGATAATGCATACCACTACAGTGAAAAAATAATATGGATGTGAAACCAGAGGGAGTATAGAAGAGAGGTATCCTAATATAATGATCATGTCATGATCTAACTTTGGGTTTACAGGTACTTGGTGTTGTAGTAGGTACATACTTCACCAGCAGTTTTACTACTACTTTTGCTCTTTTCTTTCTTCACTTTGCAATAGGTCGTGTAGCATTGTTGCCTTCATGCTTTGTCGTGTCTTGGCTCACTTGAGAAATGATACACGACATTCATTATTGGAGCAAAGGCATATAGCATGGTTGCTTTTCGTTTGCATTGCATTGTTTGTAGTTATCACTTTTGGGTAGCATTTATGTTGCTTTTTATCTCTGTCCCAACAAATGAATTTTGAATTCTGTGCAGCAGTAGACCGCAAATGTGTGCTTTCCTCTGCTTTCCACTGCTTCGTTTAGGATAGGGTAGTAATTCAGTTTAGCTGTTGTACAGCAATGCATATGTACATGGTATCGAAATCATGCCCCAAGTCTTTAATGCTGAAGTTTAAGAGGAACTACCGACTTGTATTGCATATTGCATAGAGTTTCTCTTCAACATTCGTAAAACACTGAGAAAGCCCGAGCGCAACGCAATTCTTAAACGCTTAAAATCCAGTGATGTAGATATGCATGCATTTGTCCGACCGAATCAAGTCGTCGTAGTTGTGACGTGAGTTTCTCAGCTCTACGAAAGTAAGATCGCAAAAGTTACATAATATGCCTTCAAAGACTCGTTGGTTCGGTTGGTGATACGGTAGTCGCATCTTCTTTGCTTCTTGTTGGTCGTGGAAAAATCTTGGGTTTTGTTTCCCTTACAATATGAACAATGTTTTAAGGGGCAAACACGCGTAAGCGTGGATGTAACAAAAGTATTTAAAATAATGAGCAATAAAATGTTGAAATTGATCCTGTTGATGTTTTGATGGATGTTTCATATGTAAATGCATAACAATACAGGAATAGAAGTTTGTTTTCAAAACTCGATACTCAATTAAATTACAGAGTAGATGGTTCAATAGATCTATTATTGAAAAAATCATGTCACTTCAACAAACGTCTCCTCGTGTGTAATAACGAAGTATATTTGTTGGGCAATCCAATTTGACTCCAGTGACCTTTGTTGTTCTGGGCCTCATGGATTTGTCGAAGCAATGTTTCTAATGTTAATATTTTACCAGACAGATATGAATTGATTAATACAACATCATGGTGAAACTGCTTTCACAGCTTGATTTTCCATATTTACTTTCTCCGTTCGGTGTTCTGAGTTTTTGATTGTCTGGAAAAGTCCACGTATAGTGTACTTTAACTTATTATAGCTTGACTAATCAATCAGGGATGCCTTATTTTGCGAAGATTTTATCCTTGTTTGTATAGTTTCCTAATATCATTCCATTGCATAATTCATTATTGAGAATGCATTATTCACAATAAGCTGAGACAGATAATTTTCGACCATACAAACTCGGCGTACATGATGTAATATGATGATACCAGTGTAGTTTAAATTAAATTCAACATTAACTAATTATTGTATAACGGAATACCCTGACTTCATTTAACCCCAATGGCGAACACTATGTCCCTTACGTTTTACAAGAAACAGCCCTGCTTTGTGCAACAACGAATTAAATTATGCATGCAACATATATTTGTTAGTTTACTTTTAGAAATGTTCAACAGCAATGATCGTCATATGCCAAATTGCCAACTGTATGCCAAAAAAACTACCAATAATCTGTAAATTAAGAAGTAAAGATTGTTGTGCCAAAAACATAAAAGAGGTCTCATTTTGCCCCACGCATGTAAGAATTTGGTAATTTAAGTACCTATACAAACTGCAATGAATGAACGTACCTACATAGTGATTGAAGTTCAGATAAAAGACAAACAGTTCAGATAATTAGTAATAAAGAAATACATACTTTATGATTCATAAAATATAAAACAATTCGTTTATTTTAAATGCATAAAAATCGCTCCCGAATTCAAGAATATATCATTTTCGAAATTTCTTTTTTCCTTTCACGTCATTCCTGTTGGTCTTCATCAATCGTTTCCTTACTCCACTAGCTCCTTCAGTATCGTCGTCGTCGCCATCGCCGGATTTACGTTTTCCTCCTCTCTTTTTATCATCCATTTCCTTCATTTCCTGTTGAAAACCAAAACGATTGTACAAAATGTACAAATTTAAGAATATGATTGAATACTATTTAAACACTTTGCAAATCAAGCGCACCATTTTTGCAATCCTCTGCGCTTCCGACACCCTTTCATTAAGGACCATGACTTCCTCTTCTTGCGTTCGGTATTCTGGAAGTTTCTTCTCGATCAAATGTTCAATTCTTTGATATAACTCAACATCATACTGGAAAAAAATTTGATTAGCAATTAGTATGTAATTCTATTGAAAATTGAAAGACACGATGGGTCTCTAAAGGATTCCATGCTAAAAGTTAAATTGTCAAAGGTACCTGCGTAACGAATGTTATGGCTTTTCCAGATCTACCAGCACGCGCGGTTCTGCCAACACGATGTATGTAATCCTTACTGTGAGTAGGTATGTCAAAATTAACAACGACATCAACGTGTGGAATGTCCAATCCTCTGCAATATAATATTGAAAAGTTGAATGTTTAACTGAAAAGAGTAAACTTTATTGTAAAATGTGCTTTTTTAAATTGTTAATTACCTGCTTGCCACGTCAGTTGATATGAGAATGGAACGATTCTTTGCTCGAAATTTATTTAGAGATGCCAGGCGTTTGTTTTGTGACATCTGCCCGTGAAGGGGTATTGCATGAAAACCCAAATTTCTCAGTAGAAGGGCGGTGCGCATCGCATTTGCGCAGGTAGCGCAGAATACCATGAATGAATTCCCAGCCAACTCATTCAGAATGTGGACCAAGTACACGTCCTGTAACAGCCAAAATGTTAATTTGGTTTATCGGCAAATAAAGTAATGTCACAGTCTTAGTTATGGGCATTCTAATATTGAAATATTTTATTAGGACCGTTACCTTGAACTTTAGAGGAATAAAAAGATAAGACTGCTGAAGTTTATCCACTGTTTTGTATTTTGTAGAAACTTCCACTTTCACGGGATCTTTCAAGGATGCTCGCTGTAGCTTTTGAACTTTCTTGGTCATTGTTGCCGAGAACATGTAAGTTCTCCTATCCTGAGGAATCACCCTTAAAATTTTGTCAACTTCAACTTCAAAATCCATATTCAGAATTCGGTCAGCTTCATCCATCACCTACAATTAATTAGACTTATTTAAATCGAAATGGCACAATAGAGAATAAAAAGATTACTCATAATTTTTTAAAGTTGCCTAACTAACCAGATATTTCAAGCTTTTTAAATGGAATCCCTTTGTATTTTCTAAATGATCCACTAGTCGACCAGGTGTGGCAATGATTATATGAGGTTTCTTTGCTAATGCCAAGGCTTGAGTCATCATGTCAATCCCACCAACAACGACTGCACACTTTACTCCAATCCTAGCACCCAGTGCCTCAAACTGCTCAGATATCTGAAACGCCAACTCCCTCGTTGGCGTAAGAACCAATGCAAACAATCGCTGAGGATGCTCCAGTAAATTTTGAAGGATCGGCAGTGCAAATGATCCAGTTTTTCCTGATCCCGTTTCAGCTAATCCAATAATGTCCTTTCCTACAAAACACGAACATAATTAATACTTAACATATATATGTCTGCAGATCAATAGCAATGCACAATCCAAATTTTCAATTTGCTAAAACAAGTAAGCATGCTCTTTTACCTTGCAAAGCCAACGGAATAGATTCCCTCTGAATTTGCGTTGGCTTCGTCCATTTCAATTGCTCACAGGCTTCGCAAAGAGCATCCACAATTCCCTAAAAATACACGAAAAAAAGAGAAAATGTCAGGTACCAAAATCCAATCAATTGCCTAATTCATAATTTAACTAGTATATTCTGCAACTGACTACCAAACTGCTATCTTACCAAATCTTTAAATGAAACAGGCTGCTCGTCCTTCACTTCCTCCACCTCCTCTTCAGATCCCGATTCTTCTGACCCGGGGTCGCTGCTCACAGCTTTCTCCTTATCTTCATCATTAGGCATTTCAGAATATCCACTAAGCAGTTGGTCACACAATTCGTTAAAACAGCTACTCCAAACTACACAAGTTCAAGGACCTTCTTCAAAAACCCTACTCCCAAACAAGACAGGTATTCTTTACAGAGAAAGCACGAGAAATCAACACAAGTCACAACAGACGGAGCACGTTGTTTTGATGAGATGAGATGCAAAGAATACAAACCATCTATCTCACAGGAATAAGCGCTTTCCCTGATCACTGACGTCTGGGGTGCCTCGAGATTAAAACATGTGCTTTGAAGAATGAGTTTATCGCGACGCAATTGTGAAGCTCCTGAACCAAACACCGAAACCAAAAAGCAAACCACCTCTCCACTCCATTCACCGAATGCCTTATAGGTCAAAATTTATGGTCAATATCTTTCCTTCCTATAATCTCATCAAACGGGACTATACAGACTTCATGTACATGATCATTTGTTAGATAGATAGTATCTCTCTAGCTCGGCTGTGCTGACTTATGACTGGATTCGTATATCTGTTTTTAGGTTTTTCTTGTATCTGTTCGTGTGCATCTGATTCGTGTTGGTTTTCGATGTGGTTGAGTATTTGTAGAGCCCAGCAAAGTAAACAAAACATGATCCTCATCTACTCATCTCATTAAACAGTTTAACAGCTGGCACACAAAATAATGGAGCATGGGATTCGCGAATATGTAATTGTTCGTAGGAAAAGTTAAAGATAGCAGTTACCAACAAAGCAGCCACACGCTGAGATCACTGACAGTGTCTTAAATATCAAGGTAAATGAAATTATTGCAGATTATTAAGAGTGACATTTATTTGGATTTATTAGATTACAACAAAAAGTGGGCACACGACACTACTTACAACTTAGAGTGTAGAAGGGGCGGAAATTTTTTCAGACATTAGTTTTATTGACATTAGCAATTAAGGAGTATATAGACAGGACTTTTATTGAATGCATTACTGAGGTTGGCAAAGGAGAATCAGTTATCAGTTTAGACAACTTCGGAAAAGGTATATTTATTATATTGGACTGCTGTTGTGTGTGGAGAAAGGGATGGATCTTATCTTGTTTGCTGGAAGTTGTTTGTAAGTTCAAGTATTAATAGTTACGAGCACAGCCACATTCTGCACTGATTGATTACTATAAAGTTAAACATGTTGGAAGGTACCTTTTCGTCAAGGGTATTTTGTACAGATTTCTCATGTCTTAACAGAAGAAACGATGTGAAACCATTATTCATGATTAGAAATGCATGATGTCATATTATATTTTTTTCGTGTCATGATTTGGCTCAACTCAGAAAAATACGTCTCTCCTTTTATTTAGAGTTGTCATTCAATTAAGTTTTTCGGGGATTATCAAAGCCTAGAATGCATGATACAAGTTTGTTAAGTTAGTTACAACTCAAAGATCTGTAGTTTTACAGTGCACAAACTAAACACGTCACTCACTGTCTCATAAGAGCCATGTGTGATATGCATACAAATGACTAATTACTGGGCGAGGTATGCATGGTGCTAGGCGTCAACCTAGTCACGACTTGTCGTGACCAGCGATCATTTACATTGACTCCATGCCATGCATGTACAAAAGTACAATTTCTTGGATAATGAACATTAAGTGTGCATGTCATGAACTTTGAAAATGCCAGAAGTAAAATGTTGATGTGACTTCATAAATTTTCTATTTTCATGAATTGTAATAGAAATCAGAGTTGGCTTCCAGTTCAAAGTCTTTATGTGCATGTATAGCCATGGGCAAAGTTGAAAGAAATCTTTAGCACGCCACTGCGAGTTCTATTTTATAACTTGGCAGTCAAGACCCGCTTTTTCGGGTTCTTAAGTTTTATGTATTTTTAATATGAACATGAACTAAAGTTGTGTTGTTGATTTTATTTTTTTTAACATAGATGATATCATTTTGGATGTCAATCGAACGAACACTTCTTCAAAACATGGGACTCTTCCCTTCGCTGAGATGAAATCCTAATCATTGGTCCTAGAGATTATTCACAATGTCCAGTTTCTCGTTTTACACCCCATTAGATAAAGGGCCCACATGTTATCAAAGTGCAAATACAAGCGGCCTATTTCTCGGCCGTGCAACAGCCACGCAATATTTGCTGTCTGCAAATCTACGGGATGAAGAAAACTTGGGGTCAAGAAGTAGTCTTTTAAGTTGCGACAGTAGTTGCAGTTCTGGAAGGAGTGAATCCGTTATTTCATCTAGTCCGACCAGCAACAAAGCATTAATAAGCAATCAGGTTCAGTTGCGGTTTCTAAATCCTGGAGATTATGAGACTGTTAAGAAGTTATGTGAGGATTGGTTTCCTGTTGAGTATCCAGCCAAATGGTTTGAAGCAATCACCTCTGACACAAATTTATTTTCCCTAGCTGCCGTTCTGGATGGAAAAATTGTTGGTAAGTCCAGCAAAAATCGCAAACTCAGATTATAGATCATCTCAAATTAATTTGTTCCAAACACTGACATCATTTTTAAGATGAAATCAAAAAGTTTATAAAATAATCCTTTTAGGCCTGATTGTTGCGGAACTGAAACAAGGAAAGGACTTGAACAGGGAAGATAGAGACATTTTGTGCGACTCTCAGCTCCGGTATACTGCTGCTTATATTCTCAGTCTTGGAGTTGTTGACGCTAACCGGTAAAGCCGCCTATTAGTGTACACTTTCATTTCGCATGTTCAGAATTTCTTGATGCTCATATTACAACTTACAAACCTTATATTTTCAGACGACAAGGTATAGGATCGTTATTGTTATCCAGTCTACTGGACCATTTATCGACTCTGCAGTGCAAAGCCGTGTTTCTTCATGTGTTGACGTCTAATGACCCAGCACTTCACTTTTATGAGAAACATAGATTTAGGTATGTAACATTGTTGCAAAATTAAAGAATATAAATATTCCATGGCATGGAATTAGCATTAACACGATCTTTGACCTTATTTCAGGGTGCATAAATTCCTTCCATATTATTATTCAATTGGTGGAAGGGCCCGTGATGGATTTACGTATGTTTTGTATTTGAACGGAGGCCATGGCGTTTGGGGACTTCACGAGTACGTGCAACATTTTTGTGAGGTAGGTGATAAGAAAATATTAACTTAACTAGGCATTTATGATCAAGAAAAGTGATTCATCGTAAAATATTATGTTTTATAATTCAGGTCACTGCGAAGGAAGTATGCTCGTTCCCTCATTGGTTTGCTAACCAGATTCGAAGAATTGTCCATTCCATCATTACCTTAGTAAGATAGTATGCTAAATGCCGAAAGACGATCATCGACAAAAAATATCTTTGACTAAACCTTGATTATTAAATAATAAGCGAACAATCAAGGTCCGTTTATATATAGTTTTTAACACGGTGTCGTGATCGTGATGACGGCAGTATATCGCAGCGCTTGTAAGTAAATGAAGATCTAAAATTTATGAGTCTACAGTGTTTCTGATAGCTGCTAAATGATATATTCGTTGAAAAGAACACATGGACACATATCCTTCTCTCATTTTTCCTGCCATTAGTACTCTTACTTTAATTGCACTCTTTACCTAGAAGCATAAAAAGATGAGTATAATTTTATGGGACTGCAATTAAAGGAAAAGATATTAAATGCTTGTATTGTTTTGATAGAAAAGATAGTACATAAAAAAAGCTTAATAAGTTTTCATTTTGTTGTTAACCTTTTGGTTGCTCAACGTCGATATCAGCGCAGCGTGCACAAGTGTACGCATATCTACTATTCTTTAAATACATCAACGTACTTCAAATATCTGTGGTATTCGTCCAATCAAACGGCAAGTGGTCCCGTCGTAACGTTCGTCAGGAAGATTTGTTAGGAAAATGACTGTTAGCAAATGATCCCAAGTTACCCAGTTCGTGCCATATAACATGACCATAGATAATTATTGAAAGTTATAGTTATTTAACTTTTGTGCAATGATGTAGCAGGCCAGTATGTATCTTGTGTGAACGGTGTTATGTTAAAATGCAACTTTTTGTAGTGGCTTACAATATAAGTTGTTTATTCGTGTTATCAGGAACTGTGTGTTCTCCCCGTGTGTCGGGCTGACGGTATTCTGTCTCTTTCATTACAAATACATGGGTATGTTTCTCAGATTAAAAGTCAAATCCGAGAAGACATTTAGTATTTATACAGTAAATTTAAGCATAAATATTTATTATTCTACTTAACAAAATAAAAATTAAGCCCTAAAGTAAAGAGCGTAAAATTTAGCTTTAGTTATTTACAAATGACAAATTTTGTACGGCAATATTCTTTATGTGAAATCAGGATATTATGTAAGTCTAAAAATAAATGTACTGAAGAAGCACGTTATCTAGGATTAATACACGTTTTACGTCACGACTCACTATTACCTCCGTATGCTTTGTTGTTCGAAAGTAGACTCCAGTTTAGGATGGTTTAAAATTTTGTGTTGAAGCACCTTTTAAGCTTTATATTCGTTTTTATGTTTGTACCTGATAGTTAAATTTTAAACCTTTGCCATAGAGCACCTATAGAGCCATTTTATCGTAAGTAAAGCATATTAAAGTGAGCAAGCGCAGTTTCACACTTTTACACTTGATCGTAAAGAGACCAATTTAAAATAAGGAAAGTGATTGAAACGCGTTTTACTGGTACTATTTCCTATATTGGGGTGACCCTATTTGTAACAGATGTTAGCGTTAAAATTCATGAACAACTGGTAGACACAACCGACAGCAACTACCTACTTTATTAAGTTTGCTTGATTGAATACATCAAAATCCTAAAGGCCTGTATCAGCTTAAAAATATTTTATGCTTGTTTGTAATATTAATCTTCAATACCACGAAATTGTTACAAAACCGTTAAAGCCAAAGTTCTAATAGATTTTGGGTGCAAAATATATATTATGTGAAATCGTGTGAAATTGTTGAGAGGAATGTATGAGGAATGATGATGTTATAGCCTTCGCCTTAATTACCATAATATATTATGAGCAATCTCACCTAAGATAAAATGTTTTATTTATAGAGTAGCACATTTAAAGGGCTAAAGCACTCTACTTATATTTAAGTTACTCCGCCTGACTCTGACAGAATTTTCTCCGCAAATACGCATTATTATATCCTTTTTTGCTTGTTAACGATTAAAGTTTTAAAAATCTGCTTATTAATGTGTCTAAGTCAAAAAAGCCTATATGCTTACATAAGTACTTGTAAACATTTTGTAATGAGATTTTAATTACGATTGACTTATGTAGATTCTCGCAGATTTTGATGATATATAGGTACTTGAAATTTATTTGAAATTCAAAGTTGAAAATATATTATTGTTTCCACCAGTTGGTTACTTAATTTTTATGAACTCCTAAAAAGATCCTCTGGTCGCTGAATAAATAAAATATATTGAAAACTAATTCGTGGTTTAAATTGCATAAATATGTATAAATCATATATGCATGCAAAATCAATAAAAAAAATTGCATCATGTGAAAAGGGAAGTTAACAAATTTAATAGCATATTTCTAAAACATCATAATACTCTTAAAAATTTAATCGAATAATCAACAGTAGAAATAAATGTTTGGAAACAAAAACAATTAAAGATTTAGACATTGCATCACAGGTATAATCACCGCCAAAATTGTAACAAAATAATCTGTTCTCCAAGTGGAAGACACTTTTGAGGAAGAAGATGATGCTGTTGGTGCCTCAGTTGTGGCAGGTGGAGGTGTAGTTGTAGTTCCAGGAGTTGCGTCTGTAACTACTACGGATGGTGGTGTAGTTGTAGTAGGCTTGCTGTCCCTAGACCGCCCTCCAATACCAGGGTCAGCGTCTCCCTCCACATCCCTTACACTTAAGTCTTCTTCACGAGGAACCTCTGGCTGTGGTGTAGTTGAAGTTACCTGAGAGTCCCCAGTTGGAACATTGAATAATTCTGATTTGACTTGTATCACAGACTTAATGGCTTCCGCTTCTGCAGGAGAAAAGTTGTTAGACTGCGCTGGAGTGAATGCTTTTGCTGCGCTGTAGGATATTTTAGATAACTGCGCTGGAGTGAAGGCTGTAATACTGGAAGAAGGGAGACTTTTCACTGCGAGAGAAGTTAAACCTTGCATAGCATCTGCAGGAATAGTTGAGATTGCATCTGGTTTCAGTCCTGATAATATAATGAAAATACCAATCAAAAACTCCAATTAGTTTACGTCAAAAAGAATTTTGCCATTCAACTGATGTTTATACCATTACTTACCAGCAAACACCACTCCAATAGTTTCTACGTCTTCTTGACTCCAAAGTCTTGGAGGACCATAGTTGCTTGATCGAACTGCATGAGCTGCCAACGTTGTGAGTATTTCAGAACCGCACCCTTCCAATTTTCCAAGAACAGTACTCGTGTCAATGAATAAAGATGCATCTGTCTCGAAAATGCTGTTTACTATTTTATCGTTTAAACCGCATATTATATTTCCGAGTGACATTACAACAATTCTTAGATTTTCTGGCCTAGCAATTCCTTCCGAAAATCCTGGGAATATCTTGTTGTCCTGATTAAACTTTTCAGCTAAAGACTTGAGCTGTAAAATTGCGTTATAATTTTTCTTATAAATGAATGATATATGAATGATCAATGCTTGTAATTTTATGCTTTATTTCAAACTTACCAAAGGAGGGTCAATTATTTGAGATCCTAGAACGGCTAGCATATCAAGACTATTTGGAAGAGTGAGGTCAATCATGGAAATATCAGAATGAAATGTTGCGTTGGCTGATGTATTCGCACCCGTTCCATCTTCTTTAGCACTAAAAGCTGTTACAAGATCTCCCAGTTCGATCAAAGTAAGTGCGTTGATACTATCTTGGTTGAACTCCAGCTTTTGTTTTAGCAGAGTCATAATTTGCCCTTTAATATCTTCATCCCATTCTATTCGTCCAAGAGCTTCCACACAATCAAACAAATCAGCTTGACTCAGTTTATCCAAATCATCAATCGTTAATCCTATAGCCGCACTTCCAGCTGCTTTTATACCGTGGCAGGTTATCTACAGAGCATTTACGGTTAAAGTAATTTATAACCACACAGGAGCTTAAAATATAATGCTACAATTACATAACATGAATCTCTCTACCTCGGCATTATGAGTGTCATCTTGAAGGGCAGCACCAAAGTTCAAGGCTCTCGTTCTTAGATCTTGAGGGGCAGAGCCAGATCTTCCTGGCGCTGGTGGAATATTGGAAGCAATGCCAGCAGGAGGCTGTTGGCCGACTTGTCCTACCTGACTTCCAGGAGATACTTGTGGCTGGTTTCCTACTTGAATCGCACCTGGTGGCTGTCCAGGACCGCTTACGACTTGGGGTTGTGGTTGACCAAGAAGATTTCCTCCTTGTGGACCTCCCACCTGAGGCGTTCCAATTGGACTTATACCTTGGGGCTGACCTTGAGGGTTCGCCATTTGGGGTTGTGCTTGTTGATTTCCGACTTGAGGTTGTCCTTGAATATTTGGGGCACTTTGAGACTGGCCTGGTGGAACACCTTGTTGTTGTTGTTGCGATGTAAGGGGTTGACCTTGGCTTTGAACAGGTTGAGGTGGAGTAATAGTGTTTTGAGCCTGTATTGGAACATTACCGACTGCTGGTTGCTGCTGATTATTTGGAGTAGATCGGGAAGCAAAAGTGTTTGAATTCGCATTTGCTTGACCAATGCCTCCAACTCCAGTTTGCGACAAGTCAGTTCCTTGTGAAAAGCTACCAGCCTGACCAAAAGCGTTTGCATTTGCATTATTTGCATTTGTTTGAGCCTGAGATCCAGTTGACGAAAAACTCCCTCCACCAACTCCTGCCGCCCCTGAAGCCGCACCCGAAAACGCTCCTCCCACTCCAGCACCTGTTGCAGTTCCTGCATTCGCACCAGAAAATGCACCTCCCACGCCACCACCAGCCACTGCA
>JAQIXX010001496.1:0-33103 GCA_034700605.1 Willowsia nigromaculata
CAGTGAGAAGCGTGTCTTATCCTTCTATCGCTGCAACTCCTCCAATGAGTTCCTCGTCCTCGACAACTTTTCCGCATTCGAGTATGAGTGCTTCCAGAACTGTATCCCGAGATGGGCTATGTTCACCACCTTCATTGGGTAACAATGGTGGCATTGGAGGGAATAGGAGTATGATACCAAGGAGGGTCAAGTCCAGTACTGGTGGGGGTGGAGGGGATGGAGGTAGAACTAGTAAGAGGAATGCTGCTAGTTGCTACACGAGTTTGTCTGCTAGTAGTGTGGTTAGTAGCTGTTTGCTCGCTAATTCTAATTTGGGTGGAGGGGATGGGATCAGTCTGGACCCTGAAGTTGACATGTGGCTGGAAATGGTGCCGCTGAGCAAGCGACCATTCAAGAATTTTCATAGGGACTTCGCTGATGGGGGTAACCTGATACTTCCTAAATGATTTTTTCTCAATAAAAACAAGACAAATAGTATCATTAAATATTTATCTTCAGTTCTGATGGCTGAAATAATGGCGCACTTCTTCCCAAAGAAAGTCGACCTCCACAACTACGTCCCTGCAAGCGCCTCCTCCAACAAGAAAGCAAACTGGGACACACTCAACCAAAAGGTCTTCTCCAAAATGGGCATCCGTTTCGCTGACTCTCTCATTGAAGGTATCACCCAGGCTAAGCCTGGTTACATTGAGAAGGCCCTCCGTCAAGTGCATCGGCTTATCGACAATATAGACCGGAAGCAGCTAGAGATCCGTGCCCTGGAATTGTCCACACTTGCTGCCAGTTATAATGGGCAATCTCTCGAGCCCCCATTTGTGGAGGAACCTTGTCTCGTGAGGAACATGCCTGGGGAGATACCAGACTGTGTGATTTACCAGAATATTAAGTATTACCCGTCGACTGCATTTGACGAGATTACGAAGAATGAGGAAGCGCTCAGGGAGAAGAATAATGAATTATGCAATAAGGTTTGGCTTGAGCGTTTAACAATCCTCTTTAAATGCTCCGTGTGTAAATCTATTTTTTCTAAAATGTTTAATATTTCTAAAATTACAGGTTCGGCGTCTAGAAACGCTCCTCAGCTTGAAGGAGAGTCATTTGCAGGATTTGACCTCAAAGATCCACGAGCTGAGAGCCAGACAAGTTCAGGAGATTCCAATGTTTCCTCCCGAGTACGGATGCGGTGGAGGGGATGGCGATCACTAATGCTTATAGATTACTATACTCCAATTAATTAACTGTGCAAATAAATATCAGTGATGTAATGTTAATGTGTTGTTAATTAGCTTTTTACAAATAAATGGAGTGCAGGTGTTTTTAATGAAATCCTATTTTTCAGGTTACGCACGCATTACTATTTAAAACTATTTCTGTTCTATTTTTCAAGGAAATTATTTTTTCATTCATAAAATTTATTAGCATGTAATTGCAATTTGTATTCAAAATAGATGCTCGTGTTGTCACAATTTTTTCAATTTGGAAATAGACTGCATCCTATTTAGATTACATGCAACCTATCTGAGTACCTACATAAATAATTGCGCGTTATCGAAATCACCACTGCTCATCAGAAAAGCGAATCAAGCAATCAGCGAAACTATTTTTTTTAAATTTTTTTTCAACACGAAATAAAAAAGGGGATGTAAGAAGAGGAAGGAAATTACCGGTTTGACTAGTGCACTGTTCTACATTCCTTTTCGAAAGGCTTTAGTATGAATTACATGATAGCTTTGCAAAATATTTTTTGGGAGTAGAATTAATTTACTAGCTATACGAAATACAATTGTTAGTGTTTTTGTACCTGGTAAACTTTCAATTTTTTATGCGATCTCGCACAAACACACGGGAAAACTCGTTTTTTAACAGAAGAAGTCAACATGAGTCATTCAAGAGTGTTCTGAGAGGATACTTGCCCTATGGCTATAATTTGTGTAGTCAACAGATCTATACGTTCGTGTATATCGTCTTAACTAAGATGTCATGCACCTCTGCCTTCACACATTTTATTTTGGTCAGTTGAGATTCAAAATCGAGATAGTGCTCTAGGCTATCATTATATTAGGTAATGGTTATAAGGAGGAAGGAAGATCGGAAGTGAAGACATCTGCCTCTCAACTCTGAGCGACATAAGCTCTTAGGATGAAAAAGTATAAGGCGCACACCCAAAAATGAAGATTTATATGTGATTTGTAGCATTGTGTGTGGCTCTGGTCCTGTTACATAAATGATGTAATGTACTGTACTAGTACATTAAGTGCATTCTGCACTCACGATTTTTCCTTTGCAAAAATATTATCATGATGCTCTCATACCGTTGCAGTTCTTAATAGGGATAGTAGGTAGAGCGGATATTGACTGAGTGACACATAAAAAATTGGGAATCCGGCATCTCATGTGAAATATATGACTCGTATGGCATTAATATTTATATTGCGTATTTGTGACGAATTTTAAAATCTGTATTGGTGATGCTCTCTGTCTGTATGTCGTTGATACAAAGTTATTAAAAAACTGCACTAAAATTATAGTGACCAAGCAGTTCGTCCGTTTTCCTAATGATGGGCTATTATACAATGAAGAGTGCATGTCGTGTGTTACAGGTGCCATAATGTGGATGTGTGCAAAATTCATCGCAAAAAACGGAAGGAAGATTATATAATGCAGGGATGTATATAGGTGGCTAAAGTAGGTAAATTGCTGCATGTGTTGTCTTGTCGTGGGCCTATATATTATTTTCATGTCGTGAATTAGAGGAGGTGAGCATGTGAATGTTACGATAAATATATAAAGATGGGGTACGATCTGGTTGGGGATTGACAGTTACTCACGAGTTTTGGGAGAGTGAAGTTGAAATTGAATTTTGTGGTGGAAAGTGAAGCAGTTAATAGAGTAACTACTTTTTTTGCGAGAGGGAAAAACTTTATTTGCAAAGGTAGTTTGAAAACTTTTATGTGTAGATTTTATTGAGTTTTTTGAAGAAACGTGAGTGTTTATGTGTCATTCTTCGGATATTGTTTCAGATGAACTACAAGGTTATCGGTTTTGTAGTGTTTGTCAACCTGCTCGGGTTACTGTCTGTTGGAGATGGATCCGCTGCAGCGATGACTGGACTCGGACTGTTGACACCACTTTTGCCTATCGCTCAAATTACTGGCCATGCTGGTTTGTGGGCTCATGGATTGACTGGAGCTGCGCTTCTGAAACTGAAGGCGGCTGCTGCTTTGTCTGGATTTTTTCTACTCAGTGGTGGGTTGCTGGACTATTCTAAAATTATTTTGTGACGAGTACATTTTCAATTGTTTTTTATTAACTTTGTTGTGTAGGTCGAGGCATTGAACTGAACCTCGGGAACAACAAAGAGTCTGCGGGCTGGGGTCAAGAAGAGGACAACAGTGGTTGGGGATGGGGTTGGGATTCAAGCAGGAAGAAGCGTTCCATTTCTCGTGACGACTCTGTCCCAGAACCTGTCCAGCAGTATGATCCTTCACTCGATCAGGTTCTCGCTTTCGACCAGTTCGGATGTGGGATGAGACTCGTCTGCGAGTTGTCTGCTACTCCATTCACATCTCTGGGGGAAGATGAGAAACTTATTTTGGAGTTGTTTGGGTGAGTTTTTCGTGCGTGTAGTTTTTAAAAAACTTTGTAGTTTGCAATAATTTGTTATAATTTAGATGTTTCTCAGACCGGAAGCACTTATTTGTGCTGACGAAAAAAAACATATTTCTCACAAAAAACTTAGTTATATAGCTCATTACACACCCGACTTGGTTTTTACGACACTTTGTACTAACTTTGTGTTGGGGACTCTCCTTCCTTCCGGCTCGTCTTGCACACACGACGGTAGAGATCTTTTACTCATAAAAAACTGTAGAGCGTAAGTACTTACAACAACACACGCATCGTCTATCACACAAAAAAAAACAATGACAATGCCACATGTGCAATAATGACTGCACATTTCTGATGACTTATTGGACTATTCTCTGTTTTTTCTGGTAAGGTAAACCTCACAAACTCTATTTTAACTTGTGGTTACTCAATCTTTTACACATTTTGTAACGCACGGGGAACAATACCGCAGGTATTTAGTGAAGTTACATGAACTCTTTAAATGTATTTGTAGACTTTTAGTGCGTGTAGTTGTGTGCGTGCAAAATTTTAATTGCTTCACAACTTTTTTTTATAGCAAACTTTAGTACACACATTTTAGAGTTTTGCAAATGTATTGCTTTGATTTAAATATCTTCTCATTTTGTTTTGGAAAAAACATTTATGATTTACTATAAAATTATGACAAATGTGATTTGGACGACAATACTACTAAGGAACCATCAAGTAGCCATTCACGCACCCAGGAGATCAGTCATGAATCCACGTCAAAGTTTCACATATGAATTCAATAAAGAACAAAGAAGTCGTAATTTTACAGCCAAGACGGGAAGGCTCCAATGCCAGGAAAAGCATCAAAAGGAAAACTGACCTACACTTATGCATCCCTAATTGGAGCAAATGCTAAGGATGGATCTGACACTTGTGGACGCATTTATGGGCAGTGTCCGTACACCAGAGTGCAGATCATGCAGTCACTGAGAGAAGCTCAGGTGTAACAGCAGCTTAAAATTTAGTCATTGTTTGACTTTTACCAAGTTCACCAATTCAAATTGACTGATATTTTTTTATCGTTAAATGTTTTTCTTGTTATCATTGCTCAAAGACGGGTTTTTAGGGTGACGGGTTCAAATTTAACGAGTTGTATGTTTTGGGATAACAGTTTTTTAATGGGGAGCAAATGCTATGTGTGAATGCGTAGTAATGTCTTTGGGTTTTTCTGAGAATGATTGTATGAATGAATGAATATTTTGTTGTTTTTGTTTACGAGCATTTATACAGTTTTATAACCACAAGATATGGTGAATTCTAGTCACTTATATTTAGACACATATCCGCTTATTATTTACCGTGTGGTTCAGCTAAAATTAGTTCTTGTGGGTGAATGAATGAAAATTGTATGTGGTTTTTTATAACGTGTGTTCAACTTGAGTTTTAACAAATAAAATAATTTTTGCAGTTTTAATTGAAATTGAATGAAGCATGCATTTGAGTCATGAAGCTATGTACTCCTCCACCCCCGCTATTTAGAGCAAACTGCATCCATTTCAACGTACACCTTCACCATTCAAAAAAACATCCCAATTTCAAGTTCAATACCCAACTATTACTCAATTCCCGAATCGAACTCCATATTTCACCCCTCTAAAAAGACAGATTACCACACAAGGGACTCATATAATACAGTCCACCCGACAGCCCTACAAATTCTCTACTTACATGATAATGGAATACAATAATAAATATGTAAAATTCCCAAACATCTAAAAAAAAAAAATTTTCCTTCAACCAAGTTTTTTTTCTTTTCTGTTCAGAAAGCCAAACCGGAATTGAATATGTCACGTGTTTATATTTACGACCATTTTTTACAAGAAAAAGAGTACCCCATCGAAATCAAATCGAATACGAAATAATATCACATTATCCTGAATCCACCACACAGAACAACAATATTTTCATGTGAAGAAACGCAATAAAATAGAAGATGAATTCGTTCTATTTTGATGCACCCATACACAATAATTTTATTACTTTTTTCCTTACCTTTCCGATTTCCACCAGAACCGTATTTTATTTTTTCACGTATCATCATGCATAAAATATGCATACGTTATTTTTCTCCAGTAGAGTGCATTATCTCCAGTCATCCTAATCATCCATCCATGTGTATTCTTTAATACACAATTTCACATAATTCACTCGCAGATGCACAATCGAAATCTGTTTCTTGATCACAATTTACTCTCTCCAGACGTTAAATTGCTTCTTGCACCGTTCACAAAAGATATTTATTGCTTATTTTCCTGGAGAATCGCTACAATAAAAAGCTGCTGTTTTTCTTGCGGCTTAACGAAAAACTTGTGTTTCTCGTCCCATTCATTCACAAACAATGAGAATCTGTGAGAGAAAAGAATGGTGGGTAATTCTGAGCTGTAAACTATCAACCAGGGAGATGGTTAGAATGATATTGGGAAATATTGCGGTGCAATATAAATGATGTCATTATTATTGACCTTAGTGCTTTAATGATGTGGCAGCTTTCATTTTCTTATGGGCGACACAATATAAGGTAGTGAGTGTACTCTGGGATTATTTAACCTGGAGAATGGCGTGCGTCAAGAGATATAGATGCTCATCGAGAGTGATTTATTGGAAATGAGACTATTTGATGGGGTTTGATATCAGGTATTTAGAAGATAATGGGGTAGTTTGAGGGGGTGGGGGATGATTATTATCTGAGGAGTAAAAATCGCTCTCAAATGCGACAAATTGCTTTTTTTCTAATAATCTGAAAATCCTACAAAGACATGAAACTTAATACTTGGAAGCGTGCATGATTAGTAGCCACAGAAAAAATGCAGAAGGTGGGACACGCGTCCATGTTAGGTCACTCGATATTCGGTGTGGGATTTGAGAATCTCTTTGAATGAAAAAAATATTGTAATTTTTTTCCTATTGCACTCTGTCCAATTCAATAAGCGAAAAAAAGTAAATTGCATTTTTTTTTCTCATGAAGAATCCTATGCATTATTTCCCCTTTTCTCAATGAAATAACATGTTATGCTCGTAGGTGTGACGAGTGACAATTGTGTTCCAGAAAAAAGTGTCTCGGATTGCATTACCGAAGGAATAAAGGTAAAGGGTTGAGTCTCTAGATAAAGTGAGAATTGAGTTTACGGTAAAAAGAGTGACAAGAGCGTACGCTGGGTCGTGACAGTGATGGCGACTTGATTTGATATTATCGGAGGGGGTGAAATGTAACAAGTGTTGTTGGGATGTCAAGAGTACTTTTTTTTGCTGAGAGTGAAGTCAAACGAGTGTTGATTATGTGATCAGGAAAAAAAGGTGAGCTGAGAAGAGATGTGCAAAGATAAGAAAAAAAAGTGTTGATATATTTTTTTCCTCTGGATATTATCGGTATGGGTTGTGTAGTAAAGTGCATTATTGTCAATATATTTTTTTGTGAATTGAATCGTTACTTTCGGGTAACTTCATTTTTCAATTGAGGATGGGAGAATATGTGTACTTTGTATAAGGTGTGCTGTTTCTTCTATTGTAGCTTATCATGTTAACAGATCTCTCTCTGATTTGAAATATTATTCTGTTGATTTGATTTCTGTGTGAATGCCTGTTTTGTTATTGAAATGCGTTTATTGAATTCACACCTTTTGTAACGTAAATGTGATCTTTAGGTTGGGGGCTTTATTCTGTTTGGTGTGTTATTCTGGATGGTGCGTTTACAGGTTGTTTTTATTCTTGTTTGGGAAATATGCTTTATTCTGATTGCAACGGTTTATTCAGCCGAGGTTATGGTTTTTTATTGGAATTTAGTTTTTTTTAGAGGTTGGAAGGGTTATGATGAGCTGGTGATGGGGATGTAGCACTTGTGTATAGGGTTTGTGCATTGCATCCTTTAGAAATCGGTGTATTACGGTTTATTGGGGAAGGTGTGAAAAATTGTTGTTTGTTTCGTGGGAATGGCAGGCTATGAGGAACACGGTATGAGTGATGGTAAGTATTTTCAAAACAATTTTTTTGCAGTGTTACTGGACTATGGAAATTTGACGACATAATTTCTTGTTTTCCAGTATGGTACAAAATATATATGGAGACATCTACGAGCCATTTATGTCCAAATATATGGCAAGTAGATGTCTTCCTACATGGACAATGTGGTTTTGACAATGAGATATAAAGTCAGTGACGTCAGTAAGAGGAAGTCTGATGGAATGGAATTTTAATATTGTAGGCTTTCTTTTAGTTTTTCACTGTTGCATGCATGTAGTTTGTTTTCTTTGTAGACAAAAAAGAGCAAAATCTGTCTTATCCACATTGCAACGTGTTTATCCAGTCGTGTTTATTGGAATGTCGGTTTTAAACCTGTATAATGATGATTATTGAATACTGGGTTATTAGATCTGAAGGAGAAAGTCGAAAGATGTCAGGATTTTTGGCCAACTAACTTAAAAAAAATTCAGCATTGGTTACATAGTGTAAAGTGTAATGCTTTATATCGCATATTTCGCATATAAAAATACAACATTTTCTGTGACATCTGTGTATAATTGAAAGCAGTGTCACGTCGTGCTCCGCGTTTTGCAGTAATTTTCACATCTTTTCCATGCTCCGCAGAAAAACTACATCCATCCTCTATTTTGGAAACCACTCCAAAACCTACATACTTCTCGTCACTCTCCCCAGAAAACATACCCAACAGCAACCCATTTTCCAACATTTTATCCCTTTTTTCCCTTGTCCAAACACATTCCCGAGCACTATCATCTCACACTTGAGCTCATACATTCTCTCTGGTCACCAGAAAGACATCCCGACAAAAAAACCTGCCAGAGAACACACACAACTTTCACTTGTCCTTTTACTACTCACCAAACGAAACAACACCAAACTTATGACGCAACTTCCTCCAAGCACAATATAAAGACCCCTGCTCCAATAAAAATATCATTTTTATGCGTAATCATGAACACGTGAACACATCGAGAGAAAAAAGACATCTCTTCTTCCGTCCACTACTCAATTGCTTCTCCTGTCCACTATTTATTCTCCTTTTTTATCTGCCCGTAAGCAAATATAAAAAATATCCCATTTTTTACGACTCGATAATAAACTTTTGATATCAAAAGAGATATATCACTGCATTGAGAAAAAAACGCATATTTTCTTCTTGTGAGATCCCCAACTGCATTTGTCATATCCAAACTACTACCGATTCCTTTTGAACAACAACATAATCATCATAATGTACGCAAATCTCTGTTTTCTTCTTCTGACTTGATATTATTTTCGGGATATCAAAAAAGGATTTTTTATACACCCGAATATAAAAAAAGGCTTTTGGTCTTGTTGACTGAAGAGGACATATAAAAAACTTTGATCGAGTATAAAAAACATCCTTACGATCATTCCATAAAGGTGTCCATAAATTTGTGCGTACTCAGTAAGCTGTGGGTAATGACGTTTATAAAAAAAGAGATTCTCTCTTTGTCGGACACATTATTTGAATATGGAGGATCATTACGTGAGCATTTTCTCCTTTTTTTATTGTCCGCATTTTCTATTTGTGTGTGAATGATGGTCATGCAAGGAGGACATCAAAAGCTGTGCGGAGACTGGAGACCTTATTAAAATAGGAGCTGTCAAATTTCCGGGTTTTCTCTCGAAAATTGTTTCTTGTCCGGTTGGATTTATCCTTTGTGTACAGGATACATACTTATTTGCCTCCTGGGTGGGTTTTCTCGAGAGAAAATGCGTTTTTTATGACGTCCATTTCGTCGGGTTATTCTTTTGTTGGTTCCATTAAAATAGTAAATGGGGTATGATGACTTGAGTATTTTTTTTCTGGCTTTATGCCACAATACCTTTTTTCTCCGACTGGAAATTGTCATGATTGTGACCAAAAAGTGGAGGTTTATTTTTTAAAAGGTTTCATGTGATTTACATCTTTTAAACGAGCATCTCATTTGCGTTTTCCTTTGTTGAGCGTGGCTCGCCTTCTCTGGCCATAGCCACTTTTCAGATCAATCGAGTGTGAATTTTTTGTTCTGTGGTGATGTATGGCGATGACGCATAATAAGTGGGTAGATGATGGAGGAGGATATATTGTTTGGGGTGCCACGCTGTCTGGTGGAAATCATGGACTGCTGGACTGTGTGTATAAATGCGTATCTAACTTATTCACGCATAAACTTGATATTTTTCATGGACTCACATTTCTCAACAAGTTATTGTATGGAAATTATTGTGGAAATCGGTGCGTAATCATGCATACTGCGTATGTGTGGACGTGTTGTATTATGGAAACCCACAAATCACAAAAAATACATCCAATATATCATACCGTTTTACAAAATGGACGTATAATCATCATCAGGATAGTAGATATCTGTAAAAAATATTATTATCATGAGCAGGTCCATCATGATCAAATATAACACGAAAGGGTGCATAAAAATAGTGCTTCTTTGTATATTTTTTTCATAAAAAATTACACTTTAAATGAGCTGTCCTTTCTGCTTGAAATCGGTCTCTTATTCTGATTCTCTTTCTTTGAGTCACCAAAACAGAATAAAAGGCTTCACCAGCTGCAGCACTGATCGGAGAAGAAAAAAACGCACAGGTTGTAAAAGAATATTCTTTTGTTGTCTACTGAATGCAGAGGAGAGCTCTGGCAAAGAATTAACAGTTTAAATGGAAGCTCGATGACAAAAGAGGTATTTTTTGGAGGACATCGAATATACAAGTGTAGAGTGAAAAAGCTTTTGTATCGATGCTTTTTTCTCTGTTTGCCATCATCCAGAGAGTATTCAACAGCTTGGGAGATTGAAACCGACCTTTTGGCTTTTTCTAGGTTTCTTATTTATACTTGTCATGAAGGAGAGTATAAGATGCAGCAACAGTAGAAGACGAAGAAGAAAAAAGGGGGAAACCATATTGCTCGACAGTTTCGTTTCTCGTCGTATAATTTTTTGTTTTCTTCTTTGAATAGAATGCATCATCGGATTCGAGAAAAAAGTTTAGTTTTTCCTTTTGTTGTTCTCAGTCGCTCTCTGCCTGGAAGCTATAAATTGTGATGTCTGGAAATGTCTCCGAAATATCATGATGATGAGGAAGGGTTGCTTGCTAGGAAAAAAAGTAATAATCTGACTGAGCTGAGATGCTGCTGCTTTTTTGCGTACAGGTTTTGTATAACAATACGGTTGTGTGTATCGATACTGCTTTTTTATACGTTTGGTAGAAAATAAAAATTTTCTGAGATAAGTAGAGTCTCAATTTCGTTGTAGCTTATTATGATTATTATTGGTATGGAGTGGTGGAAAGAAGCTCTCTCTCTCCTTTTTTATGAGACACGGGTACATAATAAGGTTTGTAATTTTTCCCCGTGTTCACCTGATCCAGAACATGTTCTCTCAAAGATTTTCAAAATGAGAGGAAAAACGTGGGAGTAATAAATACACGCGTGTATACTTTTTTGGGCGTCGTGTGTATGTCGTCGTGTTAGACACGCTTGGATGGGAGTCTAGATGCTCATCATCAGTTTTGGAAGATATGCTGTAAGAAAAGTGATTTAATTTAAGCCAATTTGCGAGAACGAAGAGGGTAAAATTGTTCAGGGGTCTGTTTCAAATCACATTTTTTTGTTGACATACTAAATATTCTAAAGTGAGTGGGACATTTTGAGATGTCCCGGTACATGAAGGACCCCACGCTAAAGTAACGAAATTCAATAAAGTTTAGCGTTCACCTCCTCCCACCACCCCATTCCAGCTTTTAAGCTTGCACTCCGCCTTAGATTTAATATTGCACTGTAAAATGCTTTCTCCTTATTTTTATTTCTCTTTTCTTTAAAATTTACGAGCGCAAATATTGAATTTTTGCCAATAAAAAGGATTTACACAGTAAAATAGCTACTACACTCATTTCTCTCTAGAATATATCGGAAGAGCAATAATAAAAAGCGTCTTGTTCATCTCCAGCAAGTTTTTTAAGTTGATCATGGCTTGTGTGGAATGAGTGATTCTGGAGAATAGAAACCGATATAAAATTTGTGACGACGACGTATTTTCTATTATGATCGGTTGTTGTGTCTCTGGATATTGTTATGATGTTTCTCTCGGATGATGAGGAGGAATTATTAGAGAGATCTGTTGTAAGCAATGAATGGAGAGAAAATGTAATAAAAAATATTTTTGGAGAAAACCCTTTCCTGTAATTGATAAAATGGTTATTGCTTCTTCTGTCGTTATTAGCTGGATGCGCTGTTATGTACATGAGGAGGGGAAATGACATGACGTTGATGGAGGATCATTTGCATGTATGATTTTTTTTTCGGGGTACTGACTTTTTGGATACAATTGCGTAACTCAACTTGTAATTGTAAGTTGGGTTTTATTGTTTGGGTAAAGGGTTTTTTTCTGTTGGTGGTCGTGGGTGCTTTTAGGTTGGGGTGGGTTGAGAACTTTAAAGTTTGTCTTTTAAAATAATATGAAACTTTTTTATTGCGTATTATGGACAGGAATTAGTGGGAAAATGGTGGTAATAATGGTAATGGGGGACCTGCATTTTAAATGAGCTTGTATGTGTTATGCTCGTATGGGATAAGGTTTTTGAAAAATTGCATCAAGCTGAGCAAACACACAGTGTGAAAACCTATTTAAAGGATTAAGGATACATGTGTAGATGGAGAAAAATTTGCGCAATAATATTTAATATTCTTGTGTTTATTGCGATGCATGCTGGAATTATTGGAGCTATAAATATCAATTTATTGGTGACAATTTTAAACTTTTTTATGGCACTTTATTGTAGTTTTTAATTTTTTGAACATTCGTATAGCTTGATATTTTAGAGTTACGCCACCTGTTAATGTTTACATTAAATTTTGTGGAGTCAGCAAGTTTAGATGATGCTTTTAAGAGTAAAGTTTGGTAATTTCTGAAAAAGGATTAAATCCGCCCGTTGTTTAGTACCTAATTAAACGATCCTCTCCCGACAATCTTCTTATTTGTCTCACACCACGAATCTCTCTCCGGTGTCGCGCTGTTTCGCATCACCATTCTGGAAATCCTCTGGTATAAAATGCTTAGCCATTACGGGCGTTATGATTATTACTGGAGCTTGAATCATCATGGTCGTGTGTAAAGCTCTTCTTGATTATTCAGGGAATCACGCAAAGTCATGATGATGTAGAGTGAGAGTGACTTGCCATTTTTTGGGGACTAGAATGAAAGTAAAGACGAGATGTGGAAAGCCGGTGTATAATAATGGCAGTTCATTCATTCGTTCGAGTCATTTCCCATTTTGATTATGTTACGTAATAAAAGAGGAAATGTTGGATTTTGATCTGGATAGCTTGATCTCTTGTATGACACGTTGTTATTATTGGGGACACACGACCGGGGATTGGCATGCGATTGGAAAGAACATTCATGTTTGGGAAATCGTAAAATGTAGTTTTTGCGATGAAAATGAACTATTTTTTGCGGGGTTTGAGATAAATGATCAGTAAACGCAAAGTACTCACTCTAGTTTCTATATTCTCGATACTCCAGAATTTTCTTCATTTTGCCAAGTCACAGCCCCAAACCTAACTGATAAAGGATTCATCGTGCTTCCAAAATAAACTTATATGGTGCTGCAAGTTGCCAAAAAAAAATCTGCAACCTTTTTGCTAAGAGTTTGCAACATTGGAATCTTTACACTATTTTGTAATCTTCATTGACTGCACACGAGATAATGATCTCATACCATATCAGATAATTGATCATGAATGAAATATTTTTTTCGCAATATTGACATTGCAAACTGCAATGTTTCATCCACACGCGTACTCAATGTTCATTTCCCGAATGTACATAAAATCAGGAATTCCGAAAAACTAAACCAAATTGACTACCACTGAATCATTTATCAACCCGAAAGATCATCCCTTACAGATCCTCTACTTTTTTATGCACATCTTATGCAAGATGCAAGCACCAAATTCACCACAATAAAATTCCCCGATCCAATTTTTTTTCGCAATCCCATTATTTCTGCAATAATATTTTATTCATCTCCTGCAAGATCATGATACAAATTCCACATGAGTGACGCATCCTTGCAGATCTAAATCCGCCAACCGCAACGAACAACACGTACACACGCGACCAACCAGCATTACATCCAGAAACACGAGTCAATTTTTTTCACACAAAAAAATACGAATGTGATCTTATCAATAATTTATTTTTGCAAAAAACTCCGAAGCGAATGTTTCTTCCTTCCTGTGAGCCATGCACACTATTTCCTTCAGATTAACTCCAAAAAAGGCAGAAAACATGATCCAACTTTATTCGCAAAAAAAACTCTGACAATTTCCATCCACAAAGATAAATCCTCGCAATATCCTCCCGTTTTTATACCCGCTTATTATTATGATGATCCTCCTTATTCCGTCCCTAAAGCCATGTCATTCCCGACACGTTATGATCCATCATAATGTAACGAGCCTTTTTTCCTCGCGTCACTTATTATGACATGACATCAGCCAAAAAAAAGAAGACTGCTCTCAGGAACAATAATAACCAGTCACAAGGGCATAAATAAAAGTCTTAATTAAAATGAGAATAGAAAAGTAGATCCAGCGAGAGATGTGCTCGTCTGATAGCAAGTTAATGTGTCATTAAGATAGGAAATAAGACGCGCGAGAGAAGTCTGGAATGACACAGCATATTATTCCATTTAGTGCAACTCATCAATTCCAGTTTTTATTCTATGTGTGCTTTCCCTTTTGTTTAGGGGATCAAGCCATTGTAACTGATTGTGTAAGAAGGAAAATTCCAAGGTTCTCTCTGGAAAAATATAACTATTCATTTTACACCCGGCTCGTAAACTTTTACTGTTATTGTTCGTCATTATTTTATTCACGAGACTGTTTTTTTCATTACTGGTAGTAGCAGTGTAGTTTGGAACGTATTAAAAAACGTAATAATATTTAGGATTACAATATGAGCAAACTCATTTTCTCGCGATATCGCTTTGAATTGTTTGGTGGTGGTGGAGGTGAGGAGTATTGTTTTCGTTGCTGTTTACAAGAAAGATTAGCTGGTTTCATGAGAGTCGTTTGCAGGCTGGAGTATTGCAATATTCGCTGGAATGAGAAAAAAGAGTTTAAGAATTAGTTGAGTTTCTGTTGTCGATTTTGAATATGATGATAGGGCTTGATGGAAAATCACCTAATTTTTATGATGAGTTGGGATGGCCTGTTGTAAAAATGGGATTTTATTAATCAGCTTTGTTACATGAATTGTATTATGTTTTTTGTTTATGGTGATGGGGTGGGGTGGGGGTGGGTGGGATATGGGATTCAATAAGGGTTGGGGTGAAATGAGACGTTTCTTTGAAGGAAGAGAATGGGTAGTAAAAGTTGGAGGTAGTTTTCTTCAGGCGGAAATGGGATTTGATGGTGATGGGATTTTCTTACGGAGTATTTTATGAACGGGTTTTGTTGTCGGTTTTGTTGTTCTCTTTTGTGTCGTCTGGACTGCTGAATGATAGGTATGAAAACTTGAGTGATAGTGTGAACGTTGGAAATTTGAGTAAATGGTTTGAAGGCAATTTTCAGATGGATTGTGTATGACAGTCTATGTGTGTAATTGTTTGAGAGGTTTTATTCTCTCTGATTTTCGGCTCATGTAAAAGGGACACTGGTTAAGTGAAAAACGGACTCGCGAACAAAAGACGGTTCTCTCTGAATCGGGTAATTAAGTAGCGCATAATAATCATGAATTCTCATTGAAGTCGATGATAAAAGTCAAGTTGTCTCTGGGATAAATGTGCTTTACTTGACTTTTCGCCGAGAAGCGGTTGCTTTTGATGATTGCGATTGTTGCAAAGTGGGATGATGGTTTTCTCGATTGTTTTATGGGATGGATGGAGAGATGTTGAGAGAAGCCAGATCACTAACTGCTGCTGTGATGTGTTGTGTGTGGAAAGCTGTTGGAGAGAGAAAATTGTCGCGTTTGATAAGGTGGAATGAGTTCTTTTGTTTTTGTATCTATTTTTAGTGTTTTCTCTCTCTTTTCGGTGGAAATGAACTGGCTGGTTTAATAACTCAATTTTCTTGAGTTTTCTCTCGTACTCGTGATTATAATGTGTGGAGGAAGAAAACAATGGGGAGTGATGATGTGGATGGAGTGAAAACGAGGGTTTTCACAAAAGGGATGAGCAATTTCGGTAATTACTTGAAAGCTTTTTCTTTCTCTCTATTTGTTCGAGGAAGGGATTGTGAAAGCTGTTGCGTTGTTGGAAAATGTAAATTTGTTAATTGATGGGGTATTGTGATCGGAGTAATCAGTCAGAGTCGTCGGTGGTGATGAGGACAAAGTCAAGATGGGATGGTTGGAGTTAAACTTTCTTTCTGTGAATTGTCAAGAGTTTTTTATCGGAGCGGTGAAAAAGGAGTGAAAACAGAAGAATCGAATGACTGATTATCGTAATTATGCTTAATTATTCTCACTGCTTTTTACTAATCATTGGAGTAACAGGAGCTTTTTTATCGTGACTATTTGAAAAATGAATTAGGAAAATACTTTTTCGAGACAAATTTTTCTCAGCAGATTTTCCAGACAAGAGGAGAAAATTGCTTATGGAAGGCTGTTGTACTTTTGAGTGGCAAGTTAAATCGCTTCTTTTATTTCTCCAGCGATTAAGACGTGTACATTCGATGTGAATTGATGCGAGAGTCTTTTTTACTAATTATTCGTTCGTTTTTGTGTTGCGTTCTGTGACAAGTGGGGGCTTTTGTTTTCTGATCGTGAACAATTGCTGAGCTGAATGAAATGTATCAAATTTTGGATCCATATGCGCGAGTGTAGAACGCATTAGCGTGTGAAATGCGAGTAGTCGCGTTTTTTAAATGTAAGATGGAATGCGTGACTAATTGGGTCGCTCTGTTTTTTAATTGGGTTGGTGCACTCTATCTGATAATTAAATAAAAAAGTTGAGTTGTGACGCGAGTTGACGAAAGAAAAAAATTGTAATTTTCGGGTCGCTGTATTGGAAAGGAAAAAAATGCAATTAAAAAATTGGTAATAGGGGAAAAAATTTGTTGATTAATTATTTAGTGGAGATAGATGAAAAACCTGGTAGCTTGTCACACCTCACTTTTTTGAGGGATGATGGTGGAGCATGACCTTCAGTAGAATTTTTCGTTTGCTAGAAGCAGTGTTTTTGGATAGGGGATTATTTCTGGAGCGAAAAATAAATTCATGGAATAGCTTGCATACTTTTTCTTAGCATGTAACAACAAGTATGGATGCAAGACACTTGATTTCCGTCTCATCAAAAATCCATTTAGGACGGGAGCGTTTATTTACTCGCAGAGAAAGCAGGAATTACTGCTTTTCCATCTTCTTAAATAGTGCAGTGGGTTCCCTGCTGTGCAAAGTTTTTTATGCGAGGAGTGAACAGTGAAGACATCGACCACTACCTCTGATTTCTGTTTTTCCAGACTTTGGAAAGTAAAAGTCCACAACATCATGTTTGACAAGCTTTTTTTTATTGACGGGAAGAAATGAGGAATGCAAACAGGGAGGAAGAAAGCGACATGGTTTCTCTCTACGCATTGACCACGCTTTTCATTCATTCGATTCTCTATGAAATAAATGCTACAAAAGAGAGAAATTTTTCCAATTTGTGTTCAATTTCTACTCATGTTTCTTATTTTGACCGGATTCGTGAACAGGAAGAAAGAAATCCGTATTTATTTTCTACTTGTTTGTCTCTCTCGTCAGGGGTAAATAAAATATATTTTGGGATGACACTGTGGAATGACCAGTGTTTTGTGTTGTGGTTCTTCGTGTGTATTTGCGTGCGTGCATTTTTTATGGGGAGAAGTTGCATTATCTGAAAAGGAAACCTGTCACTCGCAATAAGTCTCGTCTTCTGTGGCATGTCGTGGGTTTAAAAAATCTATTTTTTCGTTTATTAATAAAAAACGTGAAATTGGAGAAAGAAAATTGGTTATAAACGAATATGTCAATACAAGATGTTATTTTGAGGGGATGTGATTCTCTGTTTTGAGGGGATGTATAGATGGCCAAAAGTGGAAAGAATTTTAGAGGAAAGATTTTTTAGTGATCAGTAGCGCAGAGAAATGATAGGATTATTATTTTTTGGGAGATCAGGTTTTTTACTGTGAGGAGTCCAGTGTAATACTTTTTTCGCTACTAAATTTTGGTGACAAAGCGGAGAAGATAGGATGCTGCGGTTTCAGATTTTTTTATGTATTGTTTGCAGAGGATATGCTCGGATTATGATTGTTTACGTTTTTGGAGCGGTGTGGTTTTTTATTGTTTGGATGTCACTATTTTTTAGGTGGAATGTATTTTTTTCTGTGGAAGTCATGTTTAGAGAGAGAGATTCGGTGCTGGACATAATGATAGCTGGGGATGTGGTATTCTAAACAAAAAAAGCTGTAACTTTCAGCAGGACACTCTTTTTTTATTTGTTTAGGATAAATAATAAAAAAGCTTCTATTAACGTTTGGAGGATTATATGGAGGATATTTTTAGCTTCCGTCGTGCTGTTTTTTTTGTCCAGAGCGACTGCAGCTGTGCACCCGGAACAATAACAGGTTGTCCGGGTGCACTTGTTTCATGAGCTTTTATTTGCGTCTGGACACCTTTGCTCGAACAAACAGTATAAAAAGGTTGAAGCTTTCATTTTTTCAGGGATTTTCTTTTGAGAAGAGTCTTTTTTTATATTTTAACTTTATGCTGCTTCCTATGCACTTGTTCAACATTTATGAGTGCACGCAGAGAATGACGGGATTACACAGAATTTCATATTCGCTTCCTTCCGTTTTAAATCACGTCAGCATTCAGTCGAACGATTTTTCCCTAAAAATCTTTGATTTACGGGAGATCCATTGTCATCCGAACCTTCACACTTCTTTTACGAAAAATCTAAGCTGATTTTCTGTAGAGAACTGGACACTCTCTCGTAAAAAAGTCCACCCAATCATTCTAAACCCTTTCAATTCTCGAGCAGAAATAATCATAAATTTTATCAACGCGAAATATCAAATTAGTGAATTCGATTGGAAGAGGAGAGCGAGTGAGCTTTGATCATGTTTCACATGGAAAATGTTGAGAGAGAGGTTTTTAAAATCGGTGGAACTCTCTACACTGGGCTCAGTGTTGTTTCCGTTTTTCACGTTTTTATTGTCCGAATTGACAATCAAGACTTGATGAACAATAGTCTCTAGTGCTGGAGAACATGATGTCGTGTTGTTGTGTGTGTAGAAAATTGAATTGAATGAGTGGAGGCTCTAAAAAAATTTATGTCC
Organism: Willowsia nigromaculata; assembly: GCA_034700605.1. Taxonomy (NCBI): domain Eukaryota; kingdom Metazoa; phylum Arthropoda; class Collembola; order Entomobryomorpha; family Entomobryidae; genus Willowsia; species Willowsia nigromaculata. Next base: position 18,959 of record JAQIXX010001496.1, read on the forward strand.
GGTAGTTAAAGATTTTATTCAATTTTATTTATAGGTTTTTGTATCGGTGCTCTTTTTATTGTCGCTGGAGTAGTGAGGGTTCATTCTCGTTGTGGACATTTTGGAAGTCCGCGTGTGTGCTGTGGAGTAAAATGGTTTGGAGGGAAAATGGACAAAAGCGAATACTCTCTTTTTGTCTTTTTGTCCGAATGGAAGGATAATGGAACCGATTGCGTTACTGTTTTTCCACTGATTATCATCATTTCCCTACTTACTCATCAATGTTTACTGTAACGTGAGATATTTGGTGGAGGGGATTAACTAGTCGAGTGGGATTACATGAGGAGATTTTTTCCTATATCTGGCGAGTGAAGATGAAAGAGAGCTGTAGTGTCAATGATTATATGGTATGCAGTTATTTTCTCCTTTTCTGTAGATTCTTATCGCGAGAATAGATCTCTGGATGAAGTATCGTTGGGTCATAAATTTTTTTTGTTGCTCTGGACAGAGGATATATCTCTGATGTGTGGAGTTGGTGGATGTTGTATGCACTCGGATTAGGGATGATTCCATAAATAACTGAGGGATTCTTGGGGATGTGATGAGTGGTGGAGGTGGAGATGATAGAGATGAGGTTGAGGAGAGGGAGTGGTGGGAGATAATGAATGGTCAGTTTTTTGGGAGGATTTTCGTTTGAAGTGTTGTAAGTTGCAATTACAAACGTATGCGATGAGTTGGAAGAAGCAGAGGTACAACGAAGAGTTTGTGATTAATCGCGTTTAGATTGTTGAATAATTATTTTGATGGGGATAGTTAGATTCAATTATTTTGTGATGGTTTGTTGTGAGTTGGTGGGATTTGTATGGAAAATGTCGGTTATTGAGTAATGAAGGAATATAAATTTGGTTCATCTGATTGATTTTGGTTGAATTGCTGATGAATGTAATTGGATTACATATTATGCATAATATTTTTGGAATGATCGATTTCATTGCATTACAATTCATTGCGGGGATATTTATGTTCCGTGTAAATGTGCTAGATAGCGATGTTATGAATTATGACGGTGCAGGTCTTTGCAGCGTGGTAGAGTATATCCATCATTCTCAGAAGGATAAGCCTCAGTTTAATTATGTGATAGCGGCGACAGTGTGTATTTGATTATAGACATTGTTGAAATCTTATGACTTTTACGAAGTTCTCATTTCAAAAAAGACGTACGAAGTCTCTTCACACTATTTATGTTCCTCACTTTCACATGAATTTTGTGGGAGCTTCATAATAGATGCCTTAAAACAAATGCGTACTTACCATTCATTATGTTATCATTGTGCTTATTTACAAATTCCCTCACTGTGTACACCCTCAAATTCTTACTACTGTACTACCTATGATTTCTTTTCATTTTACAAGAATGACCTTACTTACCTGAATTTCTAGTAGACAAATATTTTAATATGGTTGATACGATGATGCACAGCATCGAGCCAGGTAAGGGTAAATTTGTTGCTTTTCCCCGTAACTTTCTCGAGCGCTACCTTGCTTATCTGAGATTCTTTTCTAAAAACATATTCATGCACTATGTATTTTCTACGATGTTTTCTCTTGTTATATCAACACCAACTTTGCTTTCCTGGCTATCTTATTGTTCAGATGACGAAGGCAAGCCTTTTATTCTTTGTGGTGCTTTCTCAAAGTTCTACAAACTCGACCCGTTTTGCTCAGCTATTTATCAATACAATGCTTGGAATCCAGATTTGTTTTAAAAATCAATACAAAAAACCCGAAGAATAAATGTTAAATCTCCTGTCCCACTACATTCACATCTCAACCAAGTAAAAACACCCCATCCCAATGAATTCTGCTCTACTGTTTTTGATTTTCTTATTGAAAGCATTTATTTAAAAAGTCGCATTTAAACATGCATCGAAACAATGTGTTCACCTCTCCCGATTAAGAGCTAAATTATAAGCCAAATCCAAAAAACAAACACAATAATAGGCATTATCCATTTTCCTTCTTCACCAAATACTTTCACTGTAAAAAGTACAGTTAGCTCGTACACGTTCCAAAAAAGCTGCCCAATTGAAAATATAATCATGTGTGTCATGATTGGCAAAAGTATCACTGAATATCCCATTCCTGTCATTAATTTTTTCGTTATTGCTTTCTCGTCCAGTTTCCCTTTTCCTTCGAGCTCCTCTGGAAGGTATTTCGTAATCACCTGAGCCCAAAACAACGATCCAAGGAGAGCTAGTATGAAGTCAACTATGGCACGCACCAAATAAACCATAAATGGTTTGCGGGTTCTAGGGTCGAACACAGAATCTATACCGACGCCAAATTCTACTCCCGTTTCTGGGTATACATTATACATCATTGAAAGAATATTCACCAAAAAAAACCAATTCTGACTGTGGATTGGGATCAAGGACAAGAGAAGAAGTATAAATACTGATATTGCAACTTTGAAAAATTCCCCGATCTGCATCCAAAATTTTATCAAAATTATGAATTAAATGGTAGAGAAAGTACTAATGAATGATAATAGTGAAAGTATATGATTGTCTTGATTGTTTACGAACAGCAATCGTTAAGAGCGACCTCCTCATTTCAGGTCTTAAATTTGCATCACTTCTAATCGCTTCATCGGAATAGTTCCTTTCAGCCATGTCTGTTATGTTTTTTGATTGAACCGTTTTTCCTTGAAATGCCGAACGGAACAATATTATTTGTCTTTAAAAAGTCTGAGAAAAGCTGGTAATGATGAATTGATCATATGAACGAACAACCGCTCCAAAAATGACGGTTATAAACACGTATGTATGTCCTTATGGTAATTTTATAATGTAGTAAACTTTTCATACATTCTAAATAAATGAATGACAAATCCATCATTGCCATCTTTTCTTGGAATCAAAATGTTGTACAAAATGCTTAATAATTAATTCTGTCGAATCATTTACCTACATAATAGTAACTCACACCCAACATTCACATTCCATATCCATTATTTGCCTTTTATTGATTATTTGACAACGTAAGGATAAAAAAATTCACATTAAAACATCGAAACAATTTGCTCAGCTTTCCTAAACCATAAGCCAGATAGCCACCAGCATAAGAGTCACTATCCACTTCCCATCCTCACCGAAACTTTCCACTACAATTGCCACAAGTACTCCGTACAAGTTCATAATACATCGGCCGATTGAAAATAGGATCATGTACGACGTGAGTGCTAAAAATATTGCCGAATATCCCATTCCTGTTACTAATTTTTTGCTGATTGTTTTCGGGTCAAGCTTGCCTTCTGTTTCCAGCACGTCTGGAACGTATTTCATAATCGCGTAAGCCCAAAACACCATACCCAGATAAACGAGCATGAGGTGAACTACTGCACGCACCAAATAAACCATGTATGGTTTGCGTGTACTAGGGGACCACACAGAATCCACACAAATACCGTATTCCAATCCTGTTGTTGGGTAAACGTTATACATCAGTGACAGAATATTTACTCCAAAAAGCCGATATCGAATGTCACCAATTGGAAACAAAAGCAGAAGTAGAAGCACTGATATTGCAACTTTTAACAGTTCCCCGATCTACATCCAAAAAAATATGTCCTAGAATTATAGATGAAGTCAAATAGAAAGTCCTGATGAATGATTAAAGTGAAAATATGATTGTCTTGATTGTTTACGAACAGCGATCGTTATGAGTGATCTGTCCCCTTCGGGTCGCTGGAAGCCGGGGTTATTTAAATCGGCGTGGTTTGCAACAACAGCCTCAGCGGAAGTCATGCTTTCAAGGTCTGTCCTCTGTCGTTTGAAGCGTCTTTTTACAATCAGCAGTATCTTCATATATAACAATAACTGACTGTTTGAAGTACCAGAAGGAATTAGACACAGAAACAGATTGGAACGTTTCCGAAATGATTTGAACGTTACACATGACACATGAAACAAACTATTTATCAGTAAAAAGTCAAAGAAAAGGTGGTATGCACAAACAATCACTCCAAAAATTGATAGTTCCGTTTACGCGTGAATGTCCTTATGGTAATTGGTAATGCTTTTTATGTCTTTTATGCAATTCATCTGAATAAACCCAACAGGAGCCCATGAACATGTGAGAAGCTAAATATGTCTGCAAAATTGCAAGAATATGCTACGAAATTCAATACACAAAACGGACAATGCTAATTATTATTAAATAAGAAGGAATCCATGTTTCAAGAGCACAAATTGTCAACTTTGACATGACACATGACATACCCCATGACATGATCGTCCATCTTTCCGTTTTTATTAAATTTTCGTTGAATCAAGATTTGTTTTTTAAAGACCGCGAGTAATTACTGGTAACTCTGCTGTCATTACATCTGCCCACATAAGTCACTACATTTACATCCATCCTCCAACCACTTTCAACAATCCCGTCCCGTCAAATTGATTTTTTTCTACATGTCCCCATCAACAACATAACAAGTTGTACGCAACACGATACATCACAAAAACATGAAAAAGGACACAAGAGAGAAAAAGGAGCTGGACAAAAGGAAAATCATTATTTGGCATATTGACTTAAGTGGAGAGCTCTTTCATCCTTTTTTCTACTCGCAACAGTTTTTTTCTATGAAAAAATGTAACAATCTGAATAGAATAGTGAATAGATTGAATGATCATGTTCACATCCCCCTTCTTGTTTGTTCAAAACCTAAAACGTATTGCATGTGCAACAGTATAGCTTTTTGCCAGAAGCAATGTTAAATGCACTTGCTAGAAATGTAAGAGCTTTTGTTACTTTTTTCCAAAAAAATATAATTTTTTCGTATTTCCACAGGATAAAAATCTCGACCACTCTGTCACTGAGAGAAAAGGGTTTATTTTCTTGATACCCGTCATTATGATAATCAAAGTGATCCCATATGTGTGGGTTGATACAATTTTCTGAATGTAAGAATGACGAGGAGAAAAGATCAAAGTGGAATAATAAGAGATCTTCTCGGGGAAAGAGATCAAAATTTTTTGGTGGACAAAGAATCATGGTAATCATATGCGTATGTATTTGTAGGGGATTTTTTTCATGCTTCTGGCGAGGAAATGTAAAGTAGATTGATTCCGTGTTTTTTGTGTGACTTGTTATTCCAATCTGTTACGATTTTTTCTGAGAACAAAAATATGCTTGAATGGATGCACTTTGAGTGGGACTTTCTGATCCTCTCAGAGAAAAAATGCTCTTTTTTACGATTACTTTAATTTGACTACTTTGCTCGTTTTTTCGACAAAAATGGGATAATTTGTCTACATCGTACTCTTTTCGATGAGCTCCTCGAAACGTTTGAGACGAGAGATGATGCTTTCTGTGAAACCGTCGGAGACGGGCATCAGCGGAAATGTTGGAATGATCCACTCGTCGCTTGAGACTGAGTACGGGTTCGTCACATCAATTAGGCCCAGGAGACGCTCCTTGTTACGCTCAAAGGTCATGTGAAAGTAGTTGATTATCTCGGTGGACCAGAGTCTTGGTGGGTCCATGACTAGTCGGAAGATGAGGTCAAGAATGTCAATAATTATGTGGGCGTTTGTGAGCCTTTCTTCGCTATCTTTTGTGATGACTTTGCGACGCTGGAGACTGGCTGCTGAGGAGGGGATTTCAAAACCTTCTGTGGAGGTGAAGAGCTTACATTGTAAAGCTATTATGGATTCCACGAGGGAATGGGGTGCCATCAGATCTTCGAGCTCGAGATTCTGAGTGCCTGGGAGGAGCTTGCCTGCTCCAGTGTGGAGGTAGATTGCTGGAGGGGATGTTGGGTATTGAGGGGTGAGTTGGAGGTCGAGAGAGAATAGACCTCCTTCGTAGGGGGTTCCCGGAGGAGCTGAAATTAGGACAGAGAAGAGGTCAAGTCTGTCACGGAATCCTTTGATCCAGATGCTTCCTATCTCTTCGTTCATTCGCGTTGTGAGGAAGAGCTGGTCCTTCTTCACTGCCCGCATCCAAGTTCCGTCTGTTCTCACGGAGAACACGTTCTTGTAAAATGTATGTGTTGTTGGACATTTTTGGAGGAGTTGGAAGTGGTCCGGGAAGGAGGAGCTGGAGCTCTGGATACTCAAGTTCTGAATGAATAGCTTATCTGCTTTTCTTAACACTTCAAGCCCGTGGGTTCTCACAAGGTCTGTATACCTGCTCAACTTGAAATTGTGTTCAGATATCTCGTCCAGCTTCATGCCTGTTGATTCAATCTCTATCGGGTATAACGCGTGCTCCTGTCTTGTGTGAACGCTGACAACTGTCACAGTACCCATTGTAGTCACTGATCTCACCCATCCGAGAGTAAAGAGCGCTTCCGGAACGCGACAATGCATTGATCGGAATACTATCGTTCTTGGAGTGATTGAACCATATACAAAGTGGGGCTCCAAGTTGAACGCTGGCTCTGGAGTCTGATAGGTTGGGTTGTATTTAAATTTGTATGGAGGCTTAGAATTTTCTCTCGTCTTCCCAATCCATTGGACGAGCACAATGTCGCTAGGCTCTCGGGAGAGCGTTACTCCATACTCGTCGTATGTATAGGGCGAGAGGGAGAGGCACCTCTGAACAAGTTGATGGAAAGGTTGGTCGAAAGTGTGCTTCGATGTTATCATTGAAGCTGGGATCTTTTCAATTTTTCCTGACTGGAGGAAAACTTACGTTTTAAATGTGACCCAACTATTAATAGTAAACTACATTTATCTGTTAAATTCTCACCACGCTCCACTTCACTTTAAGACTCCTCGAGAACCTGATCACCTTCACGTTGTAGAGCATATTTGTGCAAATCTTGATGCCCCTCTCACACATCTCCTTAACAGTACATACAAGCTCGTCCACCTCTTCAAAATATTTCCTCTTGATGTACTCCTCTACCCCTCCATCCTGCACCACAAGGTCACTTTCCCGCACCGTATACTGGAAATACTTTTCAGTAGCGTCATGGCAAGCCTCCCAATCCACATCTTTGATTGTTCCGAAAACTTTGGCGTGCTTCTTCAAGTGCGACTTTGTAAGCGTTGCTGGAGGCTGGGTTGAACTGAGTTGTGGAGCAGGTGCCCTTACAGTATTGCTACTACTGCTCGTCTTCACTCTCCCGTTCCACCTCACCTTGATCTCGTTTACGTTGAGGAAGAGGACAAACGCTTCGATGACAAGTTGTCCAACGAAGATTTGGGATATCGTTCTGTTGTCGTCGATAAATCTGAGCTTTGCTTCAATAAACTGGTTCATCGTGTACCTCACTTTGCGTCCCGGAAACGGTTGCTGGTTTATTGGAAGGGACGAGCAGTCAATGACTCCACTTACCCCAGCACTTGTGAACATCAGAGTGGCCTCTGTAGACACATTAATTATCGTCCCTATCCATCCAGAGTACTCTAGCTTTTGTCCTGGATAGTGTGGAATGAGCGGTTCGAGATTTTCACATGGAATGTTGAGGAGACTCATGTTATTCTCGAGGATCTGGAGGTGACATGTCCAGGATACTTCGAGGACCTCGCCTCGTTTCTTGTTCACGTAGATAATGTCCCCAGGTACGCACTTCCGGTCGAGAAGTCTGAGATTTGAGAAATCCTCATCGTCAGTGAGAAACTCAATGTCTTGCTCTTCTATTGTGCTCCCCAGTGTCCAAAATATTTTCAATGGGTTCTTGTCACCTCCCAGTCTAGATACGATTCCGAATTCCAGGTTGTCTCTTGAGTTTATTCTGCAGACCTCGTCGTCTTCGTAGAAAGAACGTATGCATGAACAGGCATGGTGTCCGTTACCGTGTCTGTGACAGGTTGCGCAGTGGGGATGATTCGAAATAGTGTAAGAAGTCGTCGGTCTTGTTTCAGGTAGGTTATTGTTGAGACTTGTGTGCGAACCGGCGGAGGATGCGGTGGAGTAGCGAGAGTTGCCTGATTTCCATGATGAGGAGTTTGAGTGGTCGGAGGGGACGTCTTCATATTGCTCCTCTTCAGGGGACTGTGGGATTGGGGAAAGCCTCGACTTGGATTTGTATGCGTGCATGTTTTTTTTTTGAGATTTACAAAAAATGGGGCGATGCGAGATTTTTATGTTTTGTTCAGAAATCTTTATGTTAATTTCCCTTTGAATTAATTGTTTATTCATTTTTTTGAGGGGGAATGAATGTATCCTAAACGATTAACCAACCGCAAACCAAAACTGTAGCTTTCGAACACGAGCACATTTTATTGCAAAACACATAGAAAAAATTTATACAAATAAGTTAGAAAATAAATTAGTGCTACACAAAAATAAGTTACTTCTTAAGAGACATGGCACAAGCAAAGTCCTCATCCCTCTCGCAAATGTTCGAGAATGGGTTGAACACATGGTTCACAGGACACTTGAAGACATACGCTCTTCCCCACTTGCAATAGTAGAACTGGTTGCATTTCAGAGGATCAGCGTAGATCTCAGCTTCGCTGAGTTCCCTCAGGTCTCTGGAGCTAGGACAGCGGTAGATTTGGTGCTTGAATGAGTTGAATGAGGAGTCTTCCTGCTCCTTACCGGTTTGGGTTGTGAAGAAGCGGGAGTCCTCATCTTCGTCTCCTATCACAAACAGTGGGATCGGCTCATCGCCTTGGAGTTCCGTCTGAGGTGGTGAATCATCTCGGTCCTCTGTGTCTTGAGGGAGGATATTATGGGCTATGGATTTAGGAAAGAATAAGGGTTATAAATTTATTTAGAGGAGATGATGATTGAGTTGTTGAAATGAGTTAGTAAAGTACCTTGCTCTGGTTTTGCATCCTTTTTTGTCTTCGCCATCACCGCCTCTATCATTTCCCATGACGGAGTGGAAATTTCTGATCCGGGGATTATCGGTTCAGAGATGTACTTTGGTGGAGCCTCCTCTTCCTCCTCATCTTCACAGTTCTCACATTCCTTGTCCTGTTGATGTATCTCAGGTACCGGTACTGCAGTCGCGTTAGCTGACTTTACACCTTTTCCTACCTTCTTCACGTAATCCTGGACTGCTGGAATCACGCGGTTGCCAAAGTTGAACTTTTTGTTGTTGCTGTAACGGTTGAACTGGACTACTGGAGGTTTCCTCTTGAAACTTGGCTGACCCTTGTTTTTATGCATTGTCTGCTTGTGCTTGTCAGGTTTGTAGGTGAATGGGCTGTGTTTCGGGGCTCCTCCACGAAGACCAAGGATCGCCTCTGAAGCTGTGGTCATTATCGCTTTTGGGGGTGCTGTTCTGATTATGTCCAGTATCGAGTCGGTGTCCTTTGTCTGCTTGTCTATGTAACCTGAGGGAAGAGATTAAATTTGTTAGGATAGGATATCGTCAAAATTTAAGCAAAATGTGGGCTTACAGCTTACCAAATGGTGGACTCAAAGAAGAGAGAAGTTGTTGGGTGTCAGGACTCAAGGAACTGAAGACTGATGATGAAGCCGCAGATGTCTGGTACGGATTGTGTGTACCCTGACCATGGGATAATGTTGACTGCATGGATGTTGGTTCCCCTGCGGAGGATGACATGTAGAGCATGTGACCCGACTCTGGAGACATGGTTGACATCGCTGACTGTGGATCTGTTTGCATGGAGTGGATCAGTTGCTGAGCGTCCTGGAGACCGCCGTGGGGCTTGGCCTGCTGTTGATGATGACTTGAGAAGAATGGATTATTATTGGAGTGAGTTGACTGGTATACATGCTGGGGAGGTTGAGAGAGCATATTTGAGAGCTGTGGGGACTGAGGGAGGAGACCAGATTGATAAGATTGGGTCTGGTACTTTGGTGGCTGTTGAGCCTGAGCCATATGCATCATCATCACGTATGGGTCGTACAAGTGAGATTGGTAGTTTTGCGGTGGGGGGTAAGGGGATGCTTGAATGTAGGGGTTGATGTTTGCATAAGGGTATGTTGGGAGGGATGAGTATGGGCTTTGGCTGGGGTAGTTGTTGAACATTTGATTTTGGTAGGAGTAGAGGGATGGGTAATATGAGAGTGGGGAGGGTACAAAGAAACGGTCCTTTTGTTGAGATGGAGGAGACGGATGAGATTGCAGGTTGAGGGGTTGGTTCGAGTAGAACGGAAGTTGTTCATCATGCCCATCCTCTGACTCTGGGTTTGATGACGTTTGGGTGTACACTTGATGAAGTTTATGCTCCTTAACGTCTGATTTCGCGGTGGCGGTGGATGTTGAGGAGATCGGTGAGATCCAGAAAATTAAAGGGAGGAGGAACAACGGGTAGATCGTGAAGGGACCCATTGTGAAAGCAAACGGGGATCTGAGCAACGCTTCTGTCGTGTTTCCTGCTGCTTCCAATGAATTTGGAAACATATGTGGGGTAAGTGTGGAACAAAAAAACTGCACCTCACAGATTCACTTTCAAATGTCGATTGAAGTGAAATCGTAATGATGGCTAGTATTTATACTTGAGTTCTCCTGTTCATTGTTCAGGTGCTCTCTGATGTAACATTTTTCATTTGTTCCCGTTTATTAATAAACACTAAGAGATGAAAATAAACTGGCTACAAGTGCGTCAATATATTTGGGTGCGATTTGGAGAATAAAAGGATTATCGGATTATCAACGAAAAGAATTCTGGAGAGAGAGTAAATAAACATATGTCTTTCTTTTATTTTCCCTAAATGGGACGAGCGGGGGAGAGCGCAGTGTAATTTTGCTTAAGAAGTCTTTAAAGATTCTTCATGAGAATGGGCGAGAGAAATTCTTTTTTTCCTTGATGCTCAGGAAAGTGTTAAAAGGGGGACGAACACATTAGTAGGTAGTGAGAGAGGGCTCAATGAACAATTACAATTACAACAATGGAGTCATAACAAAAGGGAAGGCTATAAGGATTTTTTTTTGGAGGCGACACTTTGTCTCTCTAATGAGATGGCTGTAAAGGTGAGGAAGAAAGCGTGTGCAGCAGATCATAGATAAAGCTTAATAATATGGAGCAGGTATCAAGGACTTTTTCGAGAAGACTCTCGTGTGGCATGGCTAAAGGCAAGGAAGCGTGCTCCTCCTGAGCTTAAGAAAGAATTTTTGGGTAGGTTAAGATTTTTATTTGGTTGGTATTGTCTCGCATTCTTCTCAGCAAACAATGGAGACTGTAAAAATGGGCATTGTGAGATCCTAAAAATATTTCCTTTTTTTGTTAAGGAGCTGTTCAGTTTGGGTTGAACAAATATTTGAACAATCAAACCTTTTGAACTTTTCAAAGACCCCACCCCACCCCTAAGTTTAATTTTGTTTTGTAAACGGCTCCATATGAAATGTGAGTCAGTAACGTGATCAGTCTACCCAACTGGTTTTCCAACGGTATTCATTGTAACACCTGAATTGCATCATTCTTACGATTTTAGTGAATGAAGCTCTCCTGGCGTGCGTTACGAGAGAGTTAATTGCTCAACTTAACTTAAGCCTTTTTAAAGTAGGCTAATATGCATTGTAATTTTCCAGAAATGACTGACTACTACTGACTAGACACTAGTAGACACTGCACACGCGTACGTACAGTTACGCTAATCCTCTACATCATTTTTCATTCATAAACTTTTCTCAACGTAATAAACTAAAAGAAAAGTACACAATAAATATTGGATTAACTTTTATTAAACTTTTATTAATAATAACAAGCAGAACGTATATAACTGGTTAAATCTACAATGTACAAGAGGAAAAATATTGGTGTTAATTGGTGTGTTGACAGGATAGAAAAATGGGTGCATTGTGAGCATGATTTGGCATCAGTAAATATTTACATTTTGTAATAAAAGTATTTTAAACTGGTACATAATATTCATTCATTATTTCTGCGATAAAATGACACGCGATACGTTCTTGACGGCACGATTCTTAAAACCTGTATTTCTTCTTCTCTCAACTCATTCATGCTTCTGCTTCTGCTCAGAAGAAACTCCAAATTTCTTCTTCACTCCCACAATCTTGTGAGCGATTAGCTCCTGCATCGACATTCCTCTGAATAGCTCAACCATGTGGGGCCACAACTCGATAATTTTCTCTTGGATAGGACAGTACACAGAGATCTGTGCACAAAAAGTGTGAAAAATAGATCTATAGATCTCTTCAACACGTAATTACTCACATTTACCCAAAAATACACTACTTGCCTGTCCCAAAGCGAGACGATTAATTTTGACAATAGTCCCAAAGCTAAATTCCCTCGAGCATTTGTATCTCGCGACGGCATCCTTCCCTCGAACGACAATTCTTCCTTCATGCAACTCATTAAACTTTGGATGCTTGTCGATATCCAGCATATTATCGTATTTCCAGGATTTTACTGGGATAACGCTTCCATTCTGGATTTTCAGCCATTCCACAACAACTTTATCTGCAAAGTTAAATGATCATTGTCACGGATAAAAAGGCATTTGGTTTTAATCATGTGATAATAAAGAAAACCCTTCTTTTAAGAAAACACTAAACTGTCTTCCGGTTTCTCAACGACAACTCCATAATCACATTGTCCACACATGGCGGAACCAGGCCGGGGAAGGACGTACAAATGACTGTGAATTAATCCGAGACAAAGTTTATGCTCTTGGGTGAGCGGATGGAGTTCTGTTCCATACCACCATTCTGTTGTGTTTGCAGAAGATGAAGATGATTTGGGCTTAGTGGTGGGTCCCTCCCAAATAACTGGAGAAAATGAAAATCGGGTTTAATAATGATACGCTATAAGATAAAATGTATGCAATTGCCTATATACCTTTGTAGGTATGTCGAACAAAATGCTTGCGAACGATTATAGTACGCCGACAAGAAGCTGAAGATTCCTGGAGACGAAAAAAGGAGTAAAATTGCTTGGGTATAAAATAGAATTGCGTGTCATAAATCTTCCTTCAATTTCGTTTTTTACCTCAGCTTCACTGCTCATCTCTTCATCTCGGTGACACCGCTTTCTCTTCGCATTGCCATAATCATCAGTGTATTTTATGTTAGAATCCTTTCTCTTCTCGTCAGCAACACGAGGAGATAAAGTAATAGTGCTTAAATTAAATGGAGCAACAACGTCAGGCGCGTTATCCCCAGCTTCCTTGTACAAATCGTGAGCCCAGAGTCTCTCTGGAATCATGATCTCTTCGTTTCTCTTCTCCGTTTTATAAGCACACAAGCCATTCTTGTCGAAATACCTAAGAGAAAAAAATGCAACTTTACTTTCTCCTTGGCTAAATAAAAAAGGATAAGTTTACAAAGTGAAAGCTCACATTGCAGGATTGATGTAAAGCGGGCGAACTTTCTTTATATCTTCAGGAGAGCGGATTGTGGTGAAAGGCATTTCCTGTTGGTATTGCTGCTGCTGGACTTGGACTCGTTTAGCTTTCTCTGAAGAATCTGACTTCTGTTTAATTAAATACGCTGGCAGTCTTCCAGTCCAACGGACTTTTATGCTGACAATCTAAACAATTGCGAGTGAAAAGGAAAATAGTGAAAATTGCATCTTTTATTTGGCCACATACAACAAGCCAATCTGTTGATTGTGCAGTGTAGCAGCAGTCAAAATAAATTACTCTTACCGAGACAGATTCCACGATAGCCGTGATGAAATTCTCTCGATCAGTTTTGTTTCTTTTTCGCTGGTCCACGCTGAGTGATGAGAGCGGTGGAGTGAATGAAGAAGAGCCTGTTCGCGATCTTGTGGAGTAACGGTTTCCAGAGCTGCTGTCGTTCTCCTTGTCTTCTTCCTCTTCGATTCTCAGTCGGTCTAAACGCAGTTTAGAGAAACGCTCTATTTTACCCGTGAATGGCATCTCTGTGTTTTTCATGAACGGGTAGGAAAATTGGTTCTGAATCCGGCGTTGCTCTTGAGCTTCCTCTTTTGCCGATGAAGAGGTCGACTGGGTTGGGGCAATGCGGGAATTCCGGATTAGAACAGAGTCTTCACAAACACGGGTGAGGTAGGTAGAATCTTCTAGTTTGTAGACTACCCGCCGTTTTACATCAGTCACTTGGCCGATCCAACCGTTGAACTCGATCGTGACGCCGGAGAAGATGGGCTAATTTGTGGAAAGATGGGATATTTTTATGAGGAAATAATTATCATTATGGCTTATTACTATTTTTGTCACTCACGCTAATTGGCTTAATCTCTGAAACAGCCAGATCACGAATCACATGACCATTTTCATGCTTGTTCTCCG